>JAQIWF010001594.1:0-11462 GCA_034694965.1 Ceratozetes gracilis | reverse complement strand
AGTAGTTCGGGTGCCATATAGGGAGGGGTTCCGCAGAAGGTCTTTGAGATGAGAATTTCGTTCTCGTTTTTACGCCACACCACTCGACTCAAACCAAAGTCAGAAATGAGCGCATCGTAGGTGTCATCCAACAGAATATTCTGCAGTTTGAGGTCTCTGTGAGCGATACCCCTCTCGTGCATGAATTTAAGTGCAGATAATATCTGAGCGAACCATAGCTTACACTGACTCTCACTAAAAGGTGCGAATCTGCGGTGAAGCCCTTCCAAAGTGCCGTTTTTTGCCCATTGCATCAAAATGAAAAACTTAACCGACTTTTCATTGTCTGGTAACGACTCTATAATTATGAAGTGTTCAATCATTTTAAGAAGGTGTGGGTGACCCGCCCTCTGAAGTGCGAACAATTCGTATTTCATTTCCATGAGTCGTCTGTCCTGAACCCTTTCGACGTTTGGCAGTTTAATCACTTTACAGGCCACCTGTGCCTCAGTCTTAATGTGTCTCACTTTATAAACTTTGGCAAAACTGCCCGAATTGATATACTCTTGCATTTTATAACCATAGGAGCGAACCACCTGTTCCTCTGTTTCATAGTCTTTGTCAGGAATGTTGTGAACGGCTGTCAGAGTTGATAGCAAAGCATCGGAAGGTTCGGCATTCGATGACATCTTTCTCAGATCTGTTGGAGTTATTTCTCTCAGAAGTTTAAGATATTTGGTCTTCTCCTGAATGTTCTTCGATTTCACAAATCTCTTACGACAACAGATACCACAACATCCGAAGCAACAGATATAATAACAACAATTACCCATCAATTTCTTGGATTGATTTCCAAATCAAATTCAAAATAAAAGTTCACAAATGGCTAAAATTCACGCGATTTGTGAATAAATTGGAAACAGTTTTCAATGAAAGTTAAATATTCCTAACATTTGAGACAAAAGACATTTGAGTGAAATTATTGCCAAAATGCTTCAATTGATCATATTTTTGTTGATTAGTTTCATATTCATTATAATATTTGTTGTCTTATTCCTAAAGTCTGAGAGCTCTGATATACCCGAAAAGTGGGGCATTTATTTTGACAATTGTGTGCCGAATACCTTTCGACATAAATACTATATTCAAATCCATTTCAAGGAAATCCCGCGACAGATACGTGACGCTAATCAGGAGACACAACCGGGTCTTTATTTGAGCGGTTCATTAACTATAGTCTTACTAAATGAGTCCAAACGAATGATCGGTTCCATGACTTTGGGTTCAGATTTTCTCTGCGATCATATATATGAAGACAAAGAGAATGAGGGATATGTCGTCAACATCTTGATGTTTAGAAGAGAGAAACTTATGGACATTAGACGCGTCAAAATTGACCAGAATTTCGGTGACATAAACGTGCAAGTCACCATTTCCCATATTACTATCAAAGATTTGAGGACTGGATTCTTATATACTTCATTAGTGAACAGTGAGATCAAACCTCTGTCGCCAAATCCCACTAATAGGAAACTACAAGAGTATAAGTTCACGAGTCAGGAGAAGTCTAACATCTTATTCATAACCCCATCGAAGACACTCAAACCCTATGAATATCTGTGTTTTGGGTATTTCATGATTGGATCAGTATTTTCGTTCTCCATTCCAGTGGTAGTTCGTTGCAATTATTCATTTACATACCAAAATTTATACCTGTCCTGTGCCCTGTCCACAATTTACACGACAGCACTAGTTTTGGTCTCCATTCTCTTCTATCGCTTTTATATCAACGAAGAGATAGCAAAACAAATTCACTACAAATACTGGACTGACTTTAAAACAGCGTTTCTTATATTCATAGTATTGTCAAGTCTTGTGTTTGGAACCCTCACAGCCTTCTTCGTGGACAGTAAACTGGACAAAGAATCTTCTTTTCAGTGGTTTGGAACAATTGGATGCACTCTTCTCTTTTGCTCAATAATACTCTGGTTATGTTTACTCGGACTCAGAATTAAAACCCATTTCTTTAAAAATTGATTTCTTCTGTCATTAAAAGTGATTATTTGCTAATTGTGTCCATTCTTTGTCTTAATGTCTAAATTTTCAATTGAAGTGTCATTATATTCCTCTTTTCAGATAATTGTCTTTAATGTTTATATTAAGGCACAGATTCTTTCATTTTTACCTAGGAGATAAAAGTACACTTGACTCTTAATGACCCAGTTAGGCTATAAAGGCTGCTCAATTCCCTTGCCATGGTCAAATCTAAAGAGCACTGGTCATCATTATATTAAAATTAAATATATTGAGTGGTCTTCACATAAAGCCATACATAATATGAATAAATGTTCAAATAGTCGGTTATAACATTAAGGGACCACTCAATCAATTTAATTGTAATTACTATTAGTAATTAATAATATGACCAGGACACTGTTCTTGAACACTTCTAATTATGGGAAACAACTCAACCAAAAGGATGAGGAAATGGGCAAATAAGTGGTAGTTTTGATTCCATCAATGATGTGTTCAAATCGAGGATCTCTTTGAGTGACTCATATTTGGTTGCAATCTATGAGTACTTTATGTATTGATTACACTTTCCCTCACTTTTAGTCACAAATCGGATCCGTTTGTGATTTGTCTTCAATTCAATCGTTTTATTTGAAAATTGCTTTTCATTGGCATTGAGTGATGACCGACACCACCGACAACGACAACAATAGTTTAAGAGAAGAGGCCATACATTTCTTTAGGGCTCTCATTCACCGGCGAAGGAATAATTATGGGGTCGACACCCGTCCCGTCAACTTTGCCGGCAATATTGGCAGACATATGTCACCGCAACTCAAGAAATGGTTCCTTAATAAGTATCCCAATAATTCAGATTATGTTAAGTTCTTTCTGGAGAACGACTCCTTCTTCCACTACGACCGGATCACTGGTGATGTCCTCTTGAATAATGGCGGCGGTCCTTCGTTTGCCAGACCTGAACGCCTGTCCCAATTGCAAGAGACTTGTAGTGAACCATCACTTGGTTTAAGACAATTGTCACACAATGTCTTTGAGATGGAGTTCCTAATTGTCGTCTTCGATATGTTTGTGGAAAGTCTTAGTCTGAAGAAGACATATGAACTTCAGTCAAGACAATTGGCTGAAGATTTCTGTGACCGCAAATACCAACCGATGCTCAGAGATTTGGAGATGATTTTAGGCAATCCTCTGGAGGATAGACCTCTGTTTGAAGTGAATATAATGGAGTATTTGGACATTAATTACGCGGAGGTCTTCGCCGTCGATAAGAAAAGAAATGTCATTCGACTACAGCTTCAGGTCATCGAAAATCTTAAGAAAGTGAACGAAATGTTTGACGACACCATATATAAGATATTCGAGTATTTGCTCGTCAAGTACTTGGAGAAGAACGGCCCCAAAGATGTGAATGAGCTCTACAATGCTGTGGAGGAACGCCACCAATTTATTGTGGGCCATATTTTCGGTCAGAATAAGACGACGAGAGATGAATACCATTTGATCGACTTCTGCACATTCAATGATAAGATCTTTGATATGACCCGATTGGTGGGACCGGACGGACGCACTCAACGAGTCATTGAACTTCGAAAGCCTGAGATTGAGTCTGAAGTTCCTGAGGATGTGCCTCAAGTCCATGATATCGCGCCTACAGTTGAAGTAATAACCGTTTCGGATGAGAACTACATCAGCGATAATGAGATCTATTTAAGTGATGACGAGATCTATTGGAGTGATAGTGAATTGGAAATCGAGTCACAAAAGCTGTCGGCACTCAAACTCTATTGAAAGGATAGATATAAACAATCAAATTGTGTTTAATATAATTGTTTCCAAATATTAAAATTCATTTCATTTAATTGAATTCAAATAAAGGACTAACAGAACAGAAAATGTCTTCAATTTAGGACTTGTGTTAAAATTGGGAATCATTTGGTTTAGAGCTGAAGAATGTATCGATAAATAAGTAAATGACTAAAATGTCAATAAGTATTAAATTAAATCCAAATATAATTAGAGTTTCCTCTCTTTAACATTAAGGGATGGGTTTTGAGATTTACTTCGTGATAACCAATGGTTTATGAATAAAAATTTAGTCAAAATGTATTTAAAATTAAGTTTTATTATAGTATTCATTAATTTTTGAGGAAAAGTAATAAAAGTGAAGAAACATTGAAATAATTATAAGGAAACCAAAAAGAGTTTCGTTTTCTTCTATTCCATTGAATTGTTTAGAAATCACTTTCTGGTGTCTCACGAATTGGAAATCAATTCAATAATATCTGTGTTTTTAGATATCGCTTCAAAATTACAAGACTTGTGTGAAGAGTGGGCGCCCACTGACCAAATTCCCAGAACTGTTTTGTCTGTGCCTTTGACATACCGTACTTTACAGCCCAACCGGGATGACCCTCTCCTTTTTCCAATCCATGTATAGCTGTGATTAACTGTTCGTAAGACCATATTCTCCACATTTGTCGATCTTCTTTGAGGTCATCGATTTCAATCTTAATTGATCTCAATTTAGATAAAGTGCCGGCAATGAAGTTACTGATAGAACCGCTATTCATATCTGGCAATCGTTCAATTTGTGGCACAGAATCCAATTCCAATGTCTGGTACGTCGATACTATTCTTAGACTACAGTAATAATAATCAATCAAAAGTTCAATCATTTGATTAGTTCCTCGATTAGTGATAAATGTGTTTTTATTTTCAAGCATTTCATCTATTCTTTCGCTTTTTATCCTCATTTCAGTCTTAACTTCAGTCAAGTTTTCAAAATTCTTTGCCGTCTCTGAGATTGTATTCCAAATAAAATGATTGTAAGAATCGATGTCTGCCTTCCATTTGAGCCAATTCTTAATTTCCATTTCTTTTGGCGGTTTTGTTATATTTTTATGCAAATCATTGATATCTGCCTTCGAAAGCAAACACTTTGCCGAAGGGGTTAATAGAAAACAGAAGTAAACCACAAATTGATTGAATTCATTGACTATTTTAAAAGATGTCATTATTTAAACCGAATTAAAAAAATTTGAAATTCAATGCTTGCATTCAATACTATGAACCTTAAGGTTAACAATAAATATTCCAAACAATTAAAATGACAGTTAATTCAAATAATATATCGAATAGTTTTCAGTTATAGAATAGAAAACAGATATAAAACAGTTCTTATAGTAATTGAAGAGAATATGAGTGAAAGTCTATTAAAGTCGAAGCGAACCAAAGCTAAGAAAAGTCTTTGTGTCAAAAGGAAATCCAAGGATATCTCAATTAACTTTCTTTCGTCGGACACTAAGTAATAACTGAAATAACCATAAAAAGACATTTTTAAAGCTTAACTTTTGATGTGTTAGCAAAGAGAGGAATGACTGGATGACCAAATTGTCAAATCTTAGAACAGAAGGTCTTTTTGTTGACTCAAAGATTATTACTTCCGATTTTCAAAAATTTCCGATCGATCGCAATGTCTTCGCAGCCATCAGTCCATACTTTATGGCCCTTTACTCCAATTCTCTGTACACAGAGAACGTGAATCGGGAGGTGTTTCTGCCGGACATAACATCTCATATAATGCAGATTATCATTGATTTTGTATATACGGGTCAACTGAATGGAGTCACGGAATTCAATATCGAAAGCCTTATCAAAGCCCTCAATAGATTGCAAATCACTGGAGCTCTCGATTATTGCCATCAGTTTCTGATCAAATCTTTGACTATCGATAACTGCATAAGTATTCTCTATTTGGGACTCAAGTCTCCAGAAGTTTAATGTTTGCATTTGTTTGAAGGAATCTATCAAATGGCGCGAATGTATTACGCGATTGAAGTGATTGAGAGCTCGAAGCTATTCATTCTCTTCAACTTTCAATCGGTGGACAAATTCAAAGTCTAATTCAGAGATTTTGACACTTTTTCTTCGTTAATAGGTTTCCATCCATTGCAGTGACTTTTATATTCTGAGTAGCGATGAGTTATCAGACCTATTAAGCGACGATCGATTGAATGTAAGTCGTGAAGAGCTCACCTATTCTGCGCTCATCTCGTGGACATCTGCTAATAATCAGAGAGTCCAACACTTCCCCAAACTCCTGAAACTGGTCCGCTTTGGAAATTCGTCCCTAAAGTAGGCTTAATCTATAATATGATAGGAGGCGAACCCCTTGAGAAAAAACCCCAGAAAAACTAAAGAGACTAATCATTAATACTAATTAATACCATTTCTTTAGATTCGTTGAAATGACTGTAAAAGAGAATATTCTTATTAAAGAAAATCCCGATTTGAGACAATATATGGCAAGAGTTTCCGATATTCTCAATGACATTCATTTACATCCGTTGCCATCAAAGTTTGACATTCGTTTGCACCCATTCCTTAGGCCACGAATTCCTCGCGACATTCTCTTTGTTTTTGGCGGATGGAGTGCTTCCAACTCTACGAATACACTCGAGAGTTATGATTGTCGGGTGAATAAGTGGTACTCATTAGACAATCAGAGTTTAGTGTATGTCCTCTTTTCTCACTTTTGATGTAATATCAAATTAAACAATGGTTTGACTAATAGGATGGCCCCGTATCGGGCGTATCACGGATTGGTTTCCATGAATGGAATCATTTATATAATCGGAGGCTTTGATGTAATTGTATATCCCTTTCACTCCAAATACCAATACTTATTGAATGTTTTAATTTGATGTTAGGGTCGACAACATTTCAATTCAGTTCTGGCCTTCAATCCTTTGCTCAAGACTTGGACAGAAAAAGCTTGTATGCATAGCCCCCGGTTTGTCACCAAATAGACTATTCTTAATACGAAGTCTAATAAGTTTTTATATTTGGTTTTAATAGGTGTTACGTAAGCGCCGCTCTTTGCGATGGATTCATATATGCAATGGTTTGTATCGGAATCTCATTTACTTTTTAATCTTCTTTTTTATTAAAGGGTGGGTTTGATGGAAGTGTGAGAACCAGTTCTGCAGAAGTGAGTTCACAATTGTTGACAGTTTTAGTTTAGGTTTTACTTTAAAACTTAATTTATGTCTACAATAGAGATATGATGTGAACACAAATCAGTGGCATTTCATCGCTCATATGAATCATCAGAGAAGTGACGCCTCCGCCACATCTATGGGAGGAAAGGTCTATATTGTTGGCGGTTTCAATGGAAATGAAGTCTTATCGAGTGCTGAAGTATACGACCCATCAGTGAATGAGTGGACTCTCATTACTTACATGAATCGGCCGCGAAGTGGAGTCCAATTGGTTCAGTTTGATAACCAATATCTCTATGCTATCGGAGGTAATGATGGAGTGACCCGACAGACCAGTTTAGAGAAATATGATCCCAAATCCAAGAAATGGTCGTTAATGGCAGACATGAGTATTCCTCGATCTAACTTTGCGGCCTCTGTTCTGGAAAACCTCATTTATGTGATCGGAGGCTTCAATGTATGTCTTCAAAGGGCTGTTCGATCTTTGACTAACTTTTTGCTCCATTCAAGGGTACGACTACTATAGCAGAGGTCGAGTCCTATAACCCGGTAACCAACAGTTGGCAGGAAATGTGGAAAATGAACCAGCACAAGAGTGCATTAAGCGCCTGTACAGTTCGTGAACTGGAAAACAGCAAACTCTACACTTGGCTCAGACGCGAACTCCTCGACAACTCTTCTAAAGTAGACTCAAATCGATCTCAATCTCAAAGACATGTCAATACTCTTTAGTCGATAACAGAGATTGAATTCCTCTCAAAATTATATTTCAAATTACTTTTAAGAAATATTTTTATGTAAACTATCGATAAAATAGTATCGAATGTAAATATAATACTCAATATTCAAGACTTGAACTATAACCAAATAAGATTTTGTATTAAAACCAGAAATAAATTATCAAATCTTAAGTCAATTGTTCTTTATATCAACTGCTGAACACAACTTTCGTTAATTTTTGACCCTTTCCTTAACACAGGTTGAAGTCCACCACAACGGGAATTGCAATCATTTTCTTATATTATAAAAACTTTGATTTATTTCAATGAATATCTCAGCGAAAACTTAAGCAAATGTTTCTAAAATTATGATCAAATAAAGAATTGTTTATTTATTTTGTTGATCACATCAGTGACCAAATCTTCTTCTAAGACCACTTCTTCGCCCAATTGTTCACTACTCTCATCAAACAAATGGATTGGTTTTTGTTGTCCTGTTCTCACATAAACTGGTTCTTCATTGATCTGTTCCCTCAGATAATTGGATGACTTATAACACAAATTACTACAAAACTGTTTCCTTTCATTGATGTCATAGATTTTGTTGTTAACCGAATCGATTTTGTAGACCTGTTTCGGCTTAAATCGGTTTCTCCCGCCAACGGAGGACAACCTCTTCGTACAGATGGCATAACCGCACAAATCTATTAAAGACCTCTCAATACAGATATCGTTGTAATCATTGCGAGTAATGTAAAGACAGTTCTTTAAAAACAAATCGGTTTTCACTTCTTCTTCAGTCAAAACGCTTTCAACGATTTCCAAACATTTTCTTCTGTAAAGTATTTGCTTTTCCTTTGCGACCATTTGTTGACATTTCGCCGCATTTGCATCCGATTTACAAGAATTAGCGGTCAATCCGACCGAATCGGTACCCATTTGGAGAATATTGTCCATCAACTTAACCGAATCGGTGCCAAACGTCACTTTCTTTGCCTTCTTCTTCTTCGCTGACTTTTTTACTGAGTTTATGGGTGTTTTGGCAGAATTGTCCACTTTTTCCAAATTTCCCATTTCTACTTTTACCGATATTTCATCTGTTTTTATGGAATTATCTTCAGTTGTCTCCGAGTTTTTGTCTGTTTTGACTTCAATTTGAGCCGTTTGTGTAGTAACTGATTTCTCAGTGATGTGTGTTGTGGTAGAATGACCATCATTACAATGACCATTAGTATGACCATGGTTGTGCTCCATTTTTGTATTTAAATGAGTGATAATTGAATTCAATTCAAATAAAAGACGATTTGAAACGAAATAACAATTTAGTGCCAAAACTGATGTAAACAAACGACTCAATGAAATGTAAGCGCCATCTGGTGTTCAACACAACTCTCTCACAGAATATCCAAGAATATGGACAGATGTGGAATAACTAATACCATAATATCCAGGGGGTGGCCAAAGGGAGGGTTTCCTACATATTATTCTAAACTCAAATACTTCTTTGGTATCGCTTATAAAATTTGTATTATTTTTAGTCCAATTCTTATCTTTTTTCTACTTTCATATAAAACTAAGAGAAAGAAACAAAAGAATAATTTAATAAAAACGAAATCTAAAGTAAATAAAATCTATAAGAAGCCATACAGAGGAACAGGCAATTAAAATAGTGTTCAGTTTGACCATGTTACAAGATTCACATTCAGTTTTCAAAACACTGTCCGCTTTTCCTAACGTATTGTTAGACTCAATTGTAAACCCAATTTGAAGTCAAATGTTTGGAAATATTTAAATATTTTTCAAAAAAATATTTTGAAAAAAAACTATTGTTTGAATAAAACATAAAATTTTGAAATAAAGTCACTCAAAGATGTGTAACGTATTATCATACCTGTGCTGTTGCTGTCCCTGGTTTAAGAAGACTCCCAGAAGTAAGAAGATGAAGACTAAGAGAAAGGCGCGAAAGACTATCAATACTTACAACTGGGAAACAATGAGTAAACTCAGTCCCGAAGAAATCGCTGAAAAAGACTTGACCCGAATATTTAAAATACCGGAACAGTTCCCAAATTTAGCAGATCTTTTGAAGGCGCAAGGATTGGAACTACACTTGCATGAAGAGTTAGGAAAGGGTAGTTTTGGAGCGGTATTCAAAGCACGTGATTTGAACACCGAGACAGAAATAGCCTGCAAAGTGATTGATATGTCAGAACAACGAGAGGAACGCATCAAAGAACTAAAGAACGAGATATTCATTATGACAAAAGGCAAACGACATGAAAACATAATACAAATATTCCAACACTTTATTGTCATCGATGAGACACAACTCGAGCGTTGCTTTATATTCATGGAGTTCGCAAACGGGGGTAACCTCTTGCAGAAACTTAGAGACAAAGAGACCGCTTCTTATAAACGATTGTCAGAAGAAAGGTCTAAGTTTTACTTTCGACAGATATGTAATGGACTGGTATTTCTGCACAGACGTGGAATCGCACACAAAGACATCAAACTCTCCAATATTTTGATTGTAATTAAACCCGATTTGACTGAAGTCATAAAGATATCGGACTTCGGTATCAGTCGATTGCGATTTGACGAACGCAAGAAAATCGTACTTAAAGAGGTTTCGGGTGACGGCACTCCTGAACTCATGTCACCACAAATACTTAAGCTCTATATCAATCAACAGTTCGGCAAAAAAGTGGGTGAACTCCGAGAGTATGACCCTTTTAAGGCTGATATGTGGGCGTTGGGGGTCTGTCTTTATATAATGACCTTCGCTAGTGTACCCTTTCCACGTACTAGCGACACTTTCGAAGAATTTGAAAAAATGTACCAGTGTATGACCAAACTTGAGCACAGGTGGATATATAAGATATCAGATAATACCAGATTCACCCGTAGTGCTGCGTGTCTAGACCTGATTGATCAGTTAATTGAGCCTGAAGTTAATAGACGACTCACCATTTACCTTGTGATGGAGCATGGATGGCTTCGTACCTAATTCACAATAAAACATATATAGACCACAATTTGTTGCTTTCTATATATTCATAATCATATTATTCCTACAAATCTTGAAACTCCAAGTTATTCTCAAAAACATTGATTTCGTTAAAAATGTGTTAAACAGTGAATTATTTTTACGAGTTCTACACTAAACTCATCGACTTTAGGCCTAAACCTTAGAGCTCTAAGTGTAGACAAGTGACCAATTTTCCCTCCTATGAATCTCACTTTTAGGTTATCCCAACATCCAGGGTTAATAACAATCAAGACGTTCAACTTTGCTCCATGTAGTTTCAAAAACATAAAGGTGAATGATATAATGCAAATCAATATAAAAACAATTAAACCAAGAACAATTGAATACAACATTCTACTAATGTCCAATATAATAATACCACTTTTGTTCATTACCTCATACAATATTTGCAATAGTGCCAGGTGTTTTAAATGCAATTCTATTGATGAACAGGTCCATTTAAAGTTGACATAAGAATTGAAATGTTTGTCTCTATTCTTACCTGAGCTCAAGAAATCTGTTGAAAGTTTGTCGCATTGGACGCAAAAAGTGTGAAAATCAATAGTCTTATTGAAAAAAGTTTTTATTTATTAAACAAAACATAAATTTTAAAACTATAAAAACATATAAGAATTGAAAATTCAATTCAATTGAGATTTAATATAAAAATAGTGAAAACATTGTTCGACAAATGAAGTGAAA
>JAQIWF010001593.1:0-11467 GCA_034694965.1 Ceratozetes gracilis | reverse complement strand
GGTGATTGTATATTTTTATCATCACATATAAAATATTAATCTAGAACTAATATTTATTTAATTAAAATAGTTTAACGAATGGGACCAGAAGCTATTTTAATCTGACATGATGATACATACAGTTTCCAAAGTATTAATCTTTCAATTCTTTTTGATTTATACTGGTCAATCCACGAAAATCAATTAGTTTAGTAAATTTATTAATAATACTTTGAAGAAAAGTGGTAAACAATCATGCTCGATGGATGATGATTGTACTAGTTTCACAGATCCAAATCAAGTATGTGTGGGTGGAGAATGTCATTGTGCACCAAATTACCAACCTAATGAGCAAGTTCAAAGGGTGGTGTTCATCTGGTGTGTTTATCATTCTTGTACAGATCTTACGAAAAAGCCATATTTAAACTCTAGTCATTTCTCGGTTTATCAGTTACTCATTAACTCTCACATTTCTCAAAACATACAAAGTTTTGAGATATTTTTTGAATTTTAGTCACTTTTAGATCAGATAAACCGAGAAATGAGTAGAGTTTAAATATGGCTTTTTCGTAGGATCTGTACATGAAAAACCAAGTGCAAATCTTGTAGATAAGGTCGTATCTTTTGCATGAATCAAATAGATAATTATCATCATTGGGGGTTGAGGACTGCTTCAGAACTTACTTTGATAAGAGGTTGGCAGTGAGGGTCAATCTTCTTGAATTCATTGCATTTAATCCAATAATACGGTTGTGTTTATATCCGTTGAAAAATGCAAATAAACTGAACTTTTTACTCATCTCTTGGACTTGTATTACGACTCCAATGGATAACACAATAAGTGAGGCCATCGATACCATAGCACTAATGAGTCTCTGATTACCCAACAAATAGTTAGAGACTCGCTAATAAGATATAGACTGTACAGTCTATCTCTTATTAGCGGGTTTGAACCTTGCTAATATTACTAGCAATGACTGTGTGCTCATGAATCAAATGTATGAAAATTCAATTTTATTAATATTTGTCATAATTTTAAGGATACAGATGAGTAAATAAATTAGTATTTGGTGTGACCTCCGTTGTTATTAATAATAGCTTGCAATCGATTAGGAACAGAATTGACTAGAACTTCAGAGTAATTTGAATGCTCTCGCATTTCGTTCCAGGTCTCAGAAATTGATAACCACAAATCGTGGTCATTTTCGTAAATCCCATTCTCGGAAACTTTGATTTTAGCTAAAGCCCAGAGATTTTCAATAGGATTTATATCGAATGATTTGGCAGGGGTTCGGAACATCTGATGCTCTGGGATATTTAATTCAAACCAACGCCTTACATCAGCTGACATATGAATTGGTGAATTATCCTGATAGTAATAGAACTGACCATCAGGAAAGTTTTCCTCAATATAAGGGAGGACACAAGAATCGAGAATATCTATATATTTCTCTGAATTAAAATTTCCATCGATTCTAATAAGAGGTCCTATCTCTCCAGCATGCATAATTCCAAATACTGGAACTGACCTTCTTCCTGACATAGCTTTCTCAATAATAAATCGGTCGTCAAAAGCTGTGCCTAGTTAAAATTTAAAAAATCAGTTTTTAAAAACTTACAATGCAAAATACTATATGTTAGATATAAATCACTTAGTTAATAGTTAGTAGGTAAAACATTGATAATTTAGTTTAAATCCAGTTAAGTTAGCAAGCATTGTTCCTTTTGACAAGAATAATATTGAATATCTCTTATATGAAACCAATGAATTGATAAATAATTACAATCAAGCAAGTTCCATTGTTAGTTTTTTAAATATATATATTTTTTGAATTTACCAATTGGTCTTCGAATTAAGTGGTGATAAGCAGTTCCAGTCATAAAAGTAGCCTGGTCTATAAAAATTGTCCGATCCCAGTGAGGGAAATTCAAATTTTGATGAGCAAATTGAAGTCTTCTTGCTTTATGACCGGCGCTTAAATGCTCTTTAATTCGAGCCACTCGTGAATACAATTTATTCTCAATAAGTCTTCGACTGAGTGTTTGTCTTGAGCAACCAATACCACATTCGAATTTAAGCCCGCTTAAAGTGATCCTGGGGTTCTCGATTGCGTGGAGATTTATGGCAAAATCTTCCTCGAGTGTGGTTGCCCTAGGTCTTCCAGGTTTAGGCCTGGCATTCATTTCACCAGTCATTTGAAACCTTTGTAACCATTTATTAATTGTTCTTTTATCTCGAGTTAGAGCCCCTGCTATCTCTTCCACACTCATTCCCGAACCACTCAAAAACACAATCATATTTTTCTCCTTGGTTGTTAGAGATTGTCCACTTCTCCATTGAATGTCATTTAAGAACTCCATTTAATTCACAATTAAATCAAACAATGCATTCAAAACATAGCAAAATAAACGTGTTTTTAGTAAACTATTATTCAAATGAAAGTCTGATATCTCCCTCATATTGAACTTGTGTTTGCTCAGAAAATGTGCATGAATATTATATTAATCATTTATTTTAAGAATATTCAATCTTATTTTAATGATTTTGAGTTGAAACCCGCTAATAAGAGATAGATTGTACCTTGCACAAGTTAAATTATTGCAAAGCTTTCATGCAAATAAGCAAAATACTAACATAGCTATAGTAAAACTAATGCCAGAGCCATCTATTTGTCAAATATGATAAATCCTTGTATCAAATGAAATGATATACTTTATATAAGTAAATTTTCTTGATAACCAAGGATGGCAAAGTTTTGAGGTTCCAGAGTAGGGGTTAGGGGTGTTTTGGGATATCAAATGTACAGAGGGGATTTAGAACTAACCCTGTTACATTGACCATCCCTAATTGAGAATAAACAAGGATTGTTGATGGCTGTTTGAGGCAATTTCCAAAGGTGTTTGTTACCTTTGCAATAAAATAATCTCGTTCTAGTTTAAATAACTGGAATTGTCCATTTAAGGCTAAGGATAGATTCCGGACAAAATCGAGTTAAAAATTCAAAATAAAATTTTGCTATGGTAAAACAAATACCAAGTCATCTAATTGTCAAATCCTTGGCAAATTAGAAGATATTATTTTGTATATGTCAGTTTTATAATTACTAAAATTTAATTAAGAAAGTTTGCTCAATTAAGCTACTGCACAAATTGCTGGATAATTTAATTCTTATCTATATTTAGACTTAATTTTATAATAATGTCTTTATCTTTGTTTAAGCAATTAGTTATCAAATTCACTTTAAATTAGATAGAGTAATTTAATTATACTCACTCGTCCAAAAGATGTGTCGGCTTATTTTATTCAGAACATTAATTATCATGCATTTTATTTATTTCATTATGTAATAAACTACTTTATATTATAATGGGTTTCAAGATAAATAATACAAAATGTTAAATGAACAATTTAGAGTAATATAATTTTCAGACAACATAATACTTTTATATTTTACTATTAAATAATACCTTTTTTGAATTTATTTATCCATGAAATTCAAGTTTCATGTCATGTCATAATACAAATATAAGAAGTATTTTGTTTTGAAGAAACGATTCATTCGCTTCTAATCACTGATAATAAGTGTTTTCATAACAAAAATATTTATTTCTTTGAGATTATGTCAGAAAATAATTGATTTCTTATTTATTTCGGAGCTTTTTCTAAGCTTTTCACTGAAGACTTGATATTCAACTCATCCGTGAAAATTGAAATCATTTGAGACTTTATTTGTGACAATAAAATATCTTTACTTTCCTCTCATGACTTCACACCAAATGCTTTCAAATAAATAACTTTTTGATTCTTAAATTCTTTGACTTAATACTGATTAATGAACTTATAATCTGGGCATAAATTATTTGAATAATAAATAAAATTTGAATGATTACTATGCAATTCTAAATGTAGTTTATAATTCAATTGATGAGGATTCTTTTTGCTGTCAGTGTAGCTTAAATTAATCTTGTCAATAACTATGTTTTATGTAATTAGTTTGACAAGTCCTGATTCATAATAATAGACAGCTAATGAATTATTCTTGTTATCAATAATTAATTAATTCATTGGACACTTAATCAAATTACCCTCTAATTGGAAAGGGCCTTTAATCATGTCAAAGAATTAGAGGTTAAGCAAGGCAAAGTTAACCAATATTGTTTGTTGGGGAAATAAATTACAATGAATATTCCAATGAGCAGATTGATAAAGGTCATTTCATAAACTTTATGGAAAAAATTTCATAGAGGTATATTTATTTAATTTGAAACTCTCTCTCTCTCTCTCTCTCTCTCTCAATAAAAAAATAAGTAAATTTGATTTTATTAAACCAAGAATTTATTCATTTAATAGAAATAATATCAAATTAAGAGTAGGTCATTACAATAATTGTCTAATTATTAGACTCCTTGGCCTTGTTCTTGGTCTTCGTGTGGTTTAGTGCTAATAGCACTCCGGCGTCGAATTAGTTGAACCACATTGAGTGGCAAGAGAAGAGCCACTGCCACCAATAGGAGCCATATGACCATTGAAGTTATGTCCTCGTATGAGTACATTCCAAAGGCATCTAGGGCTTCCGAGAAGTAAACGTCTCTTTTAGACCTTTATAACATTTAACAAGTTAAGTTTTAACAGAATATTGAAATTGAGGTATTACCTGATTACAACCACAATCGCAAGTGATTGGGTTGTAATGATTAGTGAAATGCCAGTTTCCCATATCTTAATCAATAGATTATCTTTGGAATAAGTGATCTTAACTCGTCAAGAGTCGCATCGATAATGACTTGCTCAAACATATTTGATATTCAATCAAAATGTTAATAGTTTTAGGAAATGATGTTCTAGTACATTATTGGACTATGAAACAACTTGCTATTCTAGCCGGACATTTATTCCGTTTGAAACTTGATACTTATTACTTTTGTCTTTCGTATGAACGAATAGCTTTTACAGCAGATATGCGGAAGGGGTCAGCTATTTACCCAACTCCCTGAAACTGAAAAGCATTAAGCAAGCGAAGCAAGGAGGGAATTTTTACAATACTGTTACCCCAGGACCCGCCTATTATGCAAAAATTTAAAAGCGAACTAATTTTACAAATGCTCCAAAAAATTGTAATATAAATCCGAAGTGTTTGTTGGATCCTCTTAGAAATTTTGCCCTAAATCTGGGAATTCCCTCCTTTTGAATGCTCGCTTAATCAACAATGGAAAGGTAACATAATAATAATTGCTTTTTATGGCTCGAATTTATCCCTCGCATTGGATGAACTTATATTTTAATATCAACTCTTGGTTTTGTTTCATGTTTTCAATGTAATTTCAAAGATATTATTTTGTTTTTATATCACAATATAAATGTTTGTCAAAATAATACGAAATTCACAATCATTTTAATAAGATATCAGACTAGCAAAAATTCCTTAATCAATTTGGGGATAATTTTACTAACTACTGGATGAAATCAATAGAAGAATTGCCTCTTACTTATCATAATTGCTAAAGCACACCCAAATATGCCATAATTTCTATTAACCAGATGTAAGATCATTTTTATTTTATTATAATCTTTAGTTCGATTTTATCCCTCAACATCTTGGTCCCACCTGAAGGATAAAATCGAGCCTCGACTGTATTAGTTTGTATAATTAATAAACAGGTTCAATTATTTTGAGTGACATTTAGTATCCAATCAATATGTTTGGACACTCGTGAATAGGTTGATATAGACATGTTTTGTCCAACACCACCACTTTGACCAGGGGGGTAAAATATGTTATAAATTTCGCATGTACTATTACGTCCAGCAGTAGACCCTACTCCAATGAGAACAGCCCGTCCCATATAATACTGCCAAAGTGGACCACCAGAATCACCCTTAATTAAACAAAGTTAGGACAAATAGAACATCTTATTTATATATTTATTTACTTTACACGTTAGACCTTGGTTATCCAATCTTTTTGCCTGAATAAGTGATGACGACATAAAGTAATACTCATCTAAGTATAGAATTTGTTTGTATCCTATTTGGGCTCGATCATACCAAGGTAGTATTGTCCCCCAACCTGCAGCCATAGCATATTCATCCTTTTCATTGACGACATTCTTCTGCGGCAAACAAATACTTGTGAACTGTTTGGAGAGCGGGTGAGTCATTGTGTCCATTGGTTTCTCCAATTTAATTAATCCGATGTCAAATAGTCGAGGAGCGAAAGGATACTGATAGTGCCCTGGATGGGGATATGCCTGTACACTTCTAATTGTCAAATTGCCAATATTGGCAAAATCTAAATTTAGCTGATTTGTCACTAAATCAGGTCCAAATAGAATAAGATATACTCCCTTGGTAGTATCACTGTGCAAATGATATTAATTAGTATAGGGTGAATTTCTAATAATTCCTTAAAATTGCTTAAAATGTAAAAAATTTATTTGTGAACCAATACTTAAGGAGAGATGGATTAAAAAGACAATGCGCTGCTGTTAAAATCCACTGTCTGCTAATGATTGACCCTGTACACGATGAATCGAATATTGATGTTCTATAGAATATCGTTAAAATCAATGTCATTATAGAAGTATTCTTGTTTACAGAGAACTTACTGATTAGTAAATAACTTGTAGTTCATTATATAAACAATCCAGGGTAACGTATCTATTGTTGCCTCTATTCCGCTCTTTATTCTTGAGTTGGGAATCTTATGCCATTCATAGCACATGTCCTCAATTCCTGATGACATCTTAGAATAGCCGCAGTTTTCAGGACTGAGTTGACTATAATTCCCGACCACTGCATGTGTGAAACCATAGACTGACTGAACACTCACTTAAAGAAATAGTTTTAGACATCTATTCAAATATTTTTATTATTTCTTACAGAAACTAATCACAAAAGAAAGTAATTTACAAATGACTGACATTTTATTTGATTAATACTATCACTGAAATAATAAACTTTAAAATAATGATTCAATTTATTGAAAGTTAACTCAATTGAAATTCTGAGTAAAATATCTGTCCTTAAGATACGATTGTCTTATAATTGCGACAAATATGTGATAATTGAGAAGACTTTGAGAATAGTTTTGAATTTATTCCTCAAATTTCCTGAGAATCGTATCCTCAAAGAGTGTTACAATTTCTTACAAATAAATGCCTTAAGTTTTAATAATATTAAACATTAAATACATTTAACTCTTTGCAGAACAGTTCAGTCATGACTTCAATTATCCTATTCTCAGATTTTTACTCCAAGATATCTGTTGAACACGACTTCACCACAGAATTAAAGCTTAAATTTTATTTCAAGAGTTAATTACAAATTAATTTCGAGAGAATTGACATTTCAGTCATTAAAAGATTTTTCAAACAATTGTTTTCAAATAAATAAATATTTTTGATATTATATTCACTCAAAAGTTTTTTCATAAGTTTTGATCTAATATTCAAATAAACATTTCGTTCGCTATTCAAGAGTTCAATACTTTGTGAATAGATTTTGTGTTTAATAATCGAGTCTTCATTCCAGACATTCAATGAAATTAACTTTAAAATAGTCTCTAATCTCCAGTCAATGGTCTCACAACTGATCCAAAAAGTGGTCGACTCCTCAGAGAAGAAACCAATTCTTGACAAACAGTTCATACGAGGGATCACTTGTGGATCAGTTTTGAGACAAAACAATTGATATATGAGTTGTGAGGAAACAGGTATCGAATTATTGTCTGAATTGAAACAACAAAAGCCATAATTAGTGAAAAGAGTTCTGTTGTTATGATTGCCATAATTAATGAAAACCTCTTCATATTTGTGGTATTCACTCATCGAATAGATTTCATAACAATTATTGTCTTTATTTGAGAGGACACTAACTTTGGCATCACTCGAGTGGTTCAGTAAATCGAGAAACGGAGCCAAAGCACAGTCATGAGGACAGTCCTCAGTGTCTAAATACACACATCGAGTATTGACTGCACCGTAAGACCACTTAAATCTTCTGATATTATCCTCATTTGTGTCACAAATATTAAGTTCAGAAAAAACTCTTTTCATTGAAGACTCAAATCGTTTGCATTCAGACATAAACTGATCCGAAATTGATTTAGGAATAAAGGAACAAATTTGAGCCAAATTGGGCCAAAAATAAGGTAATTCATCAAAACTATTGGGTAATGACTTAATGTAATGAAACCACTTCGAAGTCGAGCCCTTATTCTGTTCCCAAAACAGGAAAGCCGTTAATAAATCAATTGAATTAAGTGTTGTTTGCTTTGAATTTAATGGCAGATCAGATGAATATAGGGCTGTATTTCTTGTAATCAATAAATTATGAGGAATTGAAACCAATAGATCGCCGATTGATATCCTATTCGAGCGGCACTGAAGACCTCTTCCGGTCAGCGGAAACCAATTGGGACTCAATTTAAAACCGCATTTTTGGCGGCCATCGAAACCATTATCTCTAAGCCATTGGACTAATGAATGAATTTTGTGATAATCTGTTAAATCATTTGACTTTCTGTCGACTATATTGAAGACTCGTTTACGGCGTTTGCGATAAGTTCTGCCCATTTTGTGGTCAACTAATTGTCTTTCCTTTGGTCTCCGTTTTCTTTCTTATACTTGTCGTTCATTTCGGCGACAAATTCCCGCATTTTGGTCAACAGTTCCGACGGTTCGTATACTTTCGGGACGTCATAGTTTTGAGACAAATAAATACCGCAATAAATACCGGTTCCGAAGGTTAACAACAATTTCAACATTTTTCAAATGTTATTAATTAAAGACAATTAAAACTAATTAGTGATGAAATGATGGAATATAACCATGATTTGAAATCGACAATATAAACTATATTAACTAGGTTATAATTAGAAGACTTAATATTTTGTGGTTAATAACACCCAAACAAAAACATGTGATCTTTAGGTTTAAAGTTTTGGTTCATTCAAATAAAACGTCAATAATTTCCTCATTTTATGATAAAACTAGTCTAAGATTTTACACAAGTTATCGCCGAACCTCTCGAATGAATCCCTTCCCACAACACGTGCCCTGTCTTTAGGGAACACATCTCTCGGTGTAAATATTTTGACGTCAAGACATTTAAAACCAATTTTCAAAAACAATTATTTGAATTAATGTCAAAACATGTGATCAAAACATAAACAAACATTTCTGGGCTTTAAATAAGTTCTCAAATAAAACGTCAAATATTTTGATTGACTTTAAGCCTGTTTTCAATAAGAAGTGGGACTCAAATATACGATAATTTCTTTACGTTTTATTTTGTATTCGTTTTGACATTTAATTTGTGATAAAAACATTTTTAAGTGATGTCTTCATCAGCGGTCAGATGGGATCTGTTGCCATCCAATATCATTGAGCAGATCCTATCGCATGTCTCGCTCTCCGATCTATTGTCCTGTTCTCTGGTGTGTCGGAAGTGGTATAACCTCTTAAAGGACGACAAATGCGATGTTTGGAGAATCCATTGTCTGAACAAATTGTCGAAACAAATACTCAAATCAGACGTCTTATCCTCCCTGTCCTCATATAAGGCCAAACTGAGAGCCTATTACTATGCGTGGGATTCAAACGACTGCTCCCGAAATGTCTATATTAAGCCAAACGGGTTTACTCTTCACCGAAATCCCGTCGCACAGAGTATGCCATCATTTGATACCATTCCTCTCATTTGCATTCAATTCTTATCTCTATTTTAGGCACCGATGCGGCCAAAGGTAAAGTCGGGTTCATAATGGGTCGACACAGTTGGGAGGTCTGGTGGGAGGGACCGCTTGGGGTTAGTATTGCTATTGATAGGTATGGACTAACCTTGTTCAAATTATAGACTGTTGCAGTGGTAGGCATTGCAACCAAAGAAGCCTCTGTCCAAAGTGCAGGTTATGTGGCGCTGTTGGGCTCTAACAGCGAGAGTTGGGGCTGGAATCTGGTCGACAACAATCTGCTGCACAACGGGGACTGTCACGGAAATTACCCCCTTCTCAACAATGCACCCAAATATCAAACGGGGGAACGACTGAGAGTTGTCCTCGACTGCGATGATAACACCCTATCCTTCGAAAGAAATTATGAGTTCTTAGGCGTCGCCTTCAGAGGACTGCCAAACAAACCTCTCTATCCGTCGGTGTCCGCAGTCTATGGCAATACTGAAGTCTCAATGGTTTACTTGGGATACCCTCTCGATGGCTGACCATTCAGTCAGTTGTCGATTGGTTTTCCTAAACCTTAAGTGAATACTCAAAACATTCTTATATTTGTGTCAATCATTTCACCGAAGATTCAATTCTAGTCTTATTTTGTTCGCAAAAAGTACTTAATTTTACCGAAAGTATTGATATTTTGTTTGAATTTAAATCAATTTATTTATTGTTATTTCAATTATTTACCAAATATTTTGTGTTTTCCACACAATTATCTCATATTTATTCTGTCTTTTGGAGCAAAGACTTCAATAAAAAAAACATTTTAATAATCTTTTGACAAAATATAAGTTTTACCACAAATGCGATGAAACCACCGATGAATTGATAACCTCTGGACAGCTCTAAGTTTGTTTAGTTAGACTCGAGGTCTGACTTCGAGTTTCTTCGATTTGTTTAAGCATTTGGTGACAGTTTGTGTCCAATTCATTGATATTGTCGTACAATTGATTCAATTGGTTCTCAACCGAACGGAATGACTCAACAAACTGTTCGGTGATTTTCACACTTTGTTTCTCAATATTCTTCCGGAGATTTCGTCTATTCGTCAGAGTATTATCTTTAACCAAATCCGACACATTCTTCAGCGCTTCCAAAGTCTCCTTCAAAGACAAACTCATTGTAAAAGAAGAAAATGACTCTAATTTTCAATACATTATCCAAATCTGTGTCCAATATTTTCTTGATTTTATTCGACAAATGATTTGAATCAATTGAGCTCATATTCAATAGAATAAGCTTGCTCAAATTGCTCACAGAATCTTGTCAAAAATCAGACTTCATGTGATTTGTTTTGATTTGAACGAGCAATAAATTACGACTAACAATAATTTGTACCAACTTTACTAATTATCAGATTCTTGGTCCAATTTGAACTGTTCAAGGTTAAAATTTAATGTCTAATAGCAAAATTATAAGATCTTCATCGTTTAGTTATTTATGAAAATTATCTTGGGCACCCATGAATTAGGAGTGTTCTTAACATATAAGTTGGTGATAAGTTTCACTCGCTTTTTAGCAAGTTTATTCAAAAACTTTTTTACAACTAATTAATGCCCTTGATAGCTGTTTCCATACAATTTACCAAAGTAACTAAAGGTGAAATTATGTTATTTAAATAATTGTATTGAGTTGGATGTAGTCAAGAGGTGAATATCAAGATAAAGGGATAATTCAAAGTTGGCTCAAATGCTCTCTCATTGCGTCAAACGATTGACTGAAAGACTGACTCAAAGTTCAAAAACTTTTGTCGCTTTGTT
>JAQIWF010001592.1:0-11474 GCA_034694965.1 Ceratozetes gracilis | reverse complement strand
GCATTGATTTTTCAATAAATTAAATTACCAAGTTAAAGTTATTTTGTATGATTAAATGCGTTTCCATATTTTAATGGCTGTATTCCTAGGTCTGACTTCTCCACCAGTGGTGTATAAATATATCCAGTCAACAAGAGATTCACTACCAGCAATATCAATCCATGTCCATGTCTCTGGCTTTAATTGAAGAGAGGATAGGCTTTAGATGTGTTTATATTTAGTGAAAACCATATAAAGCACTCTAAGAGTAGACTTTAAGTCTGCGTTAACGATGTCTTCGGCTCTTACTTTCTGTTTCACCTGAAATGTAATTCAAATGTTAGAAATTGAGTCAAGAAATGGTGTTTGTGCTGACCTGAATGCCCGCGTCTTCCATCAAATTGAAGGCAACGTTAACGTTATGCAGTTTATTAATTGGGGAACTCTCCACATAGTTGTCCGGCTGTATAGCTGTCTCCTTATTAGTGGTCGCCTCAATTATGGGGTCCACAGCAGTGGTGAATATATTACCCAACGGAACAAAGTATCCGTCCAACTGTCCCATTAGGAAAGTCAATAGAAGGCCATCACTGAATTGGTTGGGGTCTAAGTCAACACCAGTGGAGCCGCCGTAACACTCGATATTAATTTTGTTCAAATGCTTGTTAACAAAGTTGACGAGAGAGCGCTTCACAATCTGTAATTTGTCGGGAGCATGGTCAAATAGGGTGTCGAACGCATCTCTCGGCTCCACTCGCATTCCCAACTCATCATAAGAACCGGTTAACTGTTCCGTAATAGTACTCGTATGCAAATGACCCTCTCTTTTCTAAATCACAGTTATCTTTAAGTATCCTTTTAATAAAAATGAGCGAAAAGAGAGAATACCTGAACCACAACCAGATTTACGACAACATTTTGAGGCAGACGTATGGGTGCTCTGTAATGACGGATCAGTGCAACCAATAAATGGATAATTTGGACCATATTTTTGTTATGAATGCCTTCAGAAGAGAATAATTAGACACTAGATTTCAATGATTATGAATACCTTCGACACTCCACTTAACGGTTCCCCACTTGGCCTGAATGCCAAGCAGTCTGTTTGCCTGATCCAAAACTGTCCTGAGTTTAGCCCTCTGTCCGTCTTCATTCTGTGTGACTTCGACCACATCTAACTTCTGTCCACACAGTTTCTCAATGAGTTTTCCCAAAATCTGTCCGTCGAAGAGGTCTTCCTCCAGATTCTTGACAATAATTCGCTGATCACTGAAATTATTGAATTAAAAACTGTTTATTTTGGTGGTAAAAGTGGTTCAGACCTGAGCTCATCATTTATCCAATTGACCAGAATTTTAAGCAGTTCCTGATAGTCATGGTTGTTGATCATACCAGGCTCAATCATTGAACGCTCTTCCAATTCGTCTAAAGACGAAATGTCAAATGAAAATTCAAAACTCATTTTAATATTGAGTGAAATTAAGAGTCAAAACCATCTGTTCTTTACATTCGATACATAACTCATATCTCTAGCTCTCAGACAACGCACTCGTCGTTCAGATAATTGAGTCAATTATTAGTTACGAATGTTATCACAAAATAATGAAATGAATATTCATTTCAACAATAAATAACTGAATGTCTCATTAGATATGTGTTTATGACTTGTGTTAAGCCTAACATACTTAAGACAAACTCTTCTGGGAGGGCATCGATGATCGGGTGCTGTGCGTTACTGTCGATGGCTTGTCGTCCTTCCTCTTCAATATTGACGGCCTCTTCCACTTAAGACATAAATTGAGTAATCATTTAATTATAAACAGTTTGTTAATTATATTAATATTGTAATCATTTGTATGTATCATTTGTATCATGGTTATTTTATTATATAATTCTTCTATTATTTTCAGTTTATTAGACATTATTTTATTTGTTTTCAAAGTCAAAGTCTGGTCAGAGAGGACTCAGAGAGGGCTCGACTTTAGCCTAAATTCATGAATAGATGTAATGATTTATCGATCGATGGATACCTTCCTTCAATTTCTTCCTTCTGCCCAATGTTCCCAAATATTCCATAAATGTCTCGGGCTTTCCATTCTGAGCAGTTGGTGTAGTGGCGGGACTGGTAGTGGCCGCTCGACGGGATGGTACCGGAGATGCAGACATTTTGACCTTTAATGACATCAAAACAGTTAAAAAGACTGTTTGTTTGACACAATTATTATAAGAAAAGCTATTATTTTGGTAAAAATTTGACAGCAATTCAATTGATTCGCCATTTGATTGCATAAAATGACTCTCAAATGAATGGCAAAAATTGTTCACAAAATTAAGAAAACTTTTAAACTTGGTTTTTATTCAATGAATTTGGTTTAAATAGACTTACTTGTGATGAGATTAAGGTAGAAATGGACTAATTTAATGATAATTGCGATGAAATGTGAAGAACAGCTGCCGATAGGGACCAGACTTAAGGCTTAGGCGTTAAGTGTCTGAAAAAGGCATTCAAAACATTATAACCATATTTAGTAAACAAAACATTAAAACAACAACTTTTGAGTTCACTTTAATTATAAGCCCTTTTGAGGCGCCATCTCTTCTATCCTTTTAATACTAAATTCTTTAACTTTACTCTATATTTCACAGAATTTAATAGTTTAATAGATTAGATTGATTTCAGATATAATTGATTCATTCAACTGATAAAATAGTTGTCAAACAGTGATTGAAACTGAAGTTTACTTAACAAACAATTTATTCAAATAATTAGTTGAATATCATTGAAGTCAAGTGTTGTTATCACAACATAATTGTCTGTTTGAAGATAAGATCCTTTTACTTTCAATGTTTGAACAGTGTCAATTTTCTATTCTCATCTTTCCTGATATAATAGCGAGAAATAATATTTGAAACGTAAAAGATGTTTAGAGATGAGGTCTATTGTGCAAAAAAAGTATTTTATTTCAAAAGGACATGAATACAAACTAGGAATTTATCGAAATAGTAAATTGGTGTATAAAATGAGGTTGTTGATTAGATATCCATGCTTAGCGTATCAAACTTGATCACATAAGAGCGAGAATAGATGGGGAGGGCATCCAATTTGACAGCAATGATGAGCCAAATCTTGAGATTTGTTTAATCCTATTTTGGAAATTAACACAAATTGAGTTACAAATAATAGCATTTAATGTAATATATTTTCAAATCTGATTAAATTTATTTAATGTACACTTAAATTGATTTATTTCTAAAAAAAATAAGTTGAAAACAAAACTCAACCTTCAATCCAATCATTAAATTATTAGCTCTTTTTTTAGAAAAAATCAAATTAAGTAAAACCAAGAACCAAATGGCTCTATAAAAACTCACTCATAATTGTATCCAAAATATTTTGATCCAATTTTTTGGTTTGAAATCGGCGTTTGTTTCTCTTGAAGAAAATGCAGACCCTATGCAATACTGCTTGCAATTGACGGCTATCACAAACAGTTACTGTCATATTAGTGCTACACATCTTTGCAATTAATATGAGAATAACAAAAGTCTGCATCCAATTCATTGTACAACACTTTTAGTGAAACAAAGGAGAGAATCAACTAATCTTAGAGCGAAGATCCAAGCAATCCAACTGAAAAACTTATTAATCTCAGCGATTAGGAGAGACGTCGAGACCAGTAAATTAGTCCATTTAGTAAATGTTTGCACAAAAGATTAAATTCTATTCTTTAGACTCGAAGAATATTCTTCTGGTTTTATATGGTCTCTGAATTAAAGACACAAAAGCATTGCTTTAATATAAAAGTTCAATTGAATGACTCGTTTTGCAAAAGCAATGCTTTCATTGACTTTAATTTGAATAAAAGACTTGAATTTTAATAATAGTAATAATTAATTTGATTCTCCGGAGTGTGTATACCAAACAAGTAAATGACTGTCTTATAAGCGGATATATTCTTTTATAAGAGTGAGGATCGCCCTCTCTTTCAATTCATTCTGTGCTCAACTTTTTGTTCGCTAATTAGCCGTTATTTTTGATGTAAGTTTCGCCTCTAATTTTCTCCTTCATTGTAATTATAACTACAAGTTATTTGTTATTTCCTTCAAATCTTCTTCTAAATGACTGCAACGGCACTGAACTCTTGCAGAAAAAAAGCGAGACAAGAGTGGCACTGACCTAACACAGCCTTCAATAGATACTTACAGAAGTTATATTCGATGAAACCATTTTCGGATTGAATGTTAAATATGCCCAATAAGGGAGGGGTTACACAAAATCACCCAAAATCGAAAAGCAATCCTCAACTCTCTTCAAGAATAGAATGGAATGGAATAAAACAGAGGTTTATAGGTTTATGGGGTGGAGGTTCTAAAAATCAAAAATCACAGAAATGTGATAATACAATATTTTAGGAATTGGCACATTTTAACTCCCCCTTGTCAAATTTAGACCTTTGTGAAGATCTATTCATTGAGTCGATGAAATAGTGACAGATTTATGTGAAATTTCACAAATTCTTTGAGAAAAGAATATTAAATTTGATTCACAAAATTGAGGGCTTAATAGACATCAAATGTAATTTAAATTCTAAAGAAGTTTTCGATCGCTATTTAGTAATAAATATATATTTTAATTATCGAATTATTCACTATTTGTAGGGAAAGGCTATTTTCTATGGATTTCATTCATTATTTTATAGTCAACTACTAGTAACTGAAAACTTTTAAGAATTTAATTAAAATTAATTCAATATTTTTCGTGATTACGTCACTCAAAATAAGGGAAATTAAGGAATTAGTTCCGTATTGATGGCAACAATTTACTAAAATTCATAAATTATTAAAATGTCATCCAATTTATCATTATGCTCAGGCATATAATGTTAAGACATAATTGATCTTGTTTTACCTTCACTTTAAACGAAGTTTATTCAAAGTACAAATATTAATATTAAATTAGTCCAAAGTTAAGCCTACATTGTATTCAATTCTGTTTCATATGAATTCATTCACTATCAGACTATTTAGGAACTAAAATAGAGAATAAAATTTTGAAAGGGTTTCCCCCTTCTCACTCTTGAGCATCTTTGAGGGAATCCCAATTCCTTACGGGACCCAAGGAATAATAGGACCCCAAGGTTCTAAGGGACTCATTTGGATCTTATTTAGTCAAGGTCGATGAAACTTTTCAAACCATATAATTATGGCTAGTTAAAATTAATAAATTGAAATATTAATTTTTAGCGAGTTAAATATCAAACCATCTGGATCTAAATTTAAAAACAAATAAACGTACTACAAGTATCTTGTTAGTTTTAGATATTATTTTATTAGTTAGTTTCTGATACAGCAATTCATATAAGTTTTTAATAAAATGTGCAAAATTGCAGTCAATTTGCAACAAAATATGAAATATTGTAAATAAGTATTGTTTGTCTCACAGATAAGTTTAATGCTATTTAAATATTGCCTTAAATCTAATTATTTGTAAGTTCCGACTCAATATTGTTTGAGTCCTTATTATTAATATCTATTTAATTACAATGCAATCGAATGATATCAACGGAACAGCCTATTTGGCAACACATTCTGGCCAATTCAGCTTCAGTGTCATCAATGTTATTATCAGATCCTATCAAAACAATACCACAATTAGACAAATAAATGACATTGGAGAGAATGGTATACTTTTGGAGCGTAGTACCCCATGGTGCCAACGGAAAAGCGGTGCTCTCCTTTTGCCGTAATAGATGCAAGTCTTTTGATACAAATTTAGGAAACCTCTCGAATCACATATTCTTTCCATCAATTCTCCTGATGGACGGCCCCAAACATAATTGAATTCCGTTGTGGCAAAGAGGACGAGAAGAGTCACTAATACCAATTTGAAACTCATATCTTGTCAAAGGACTGACACTCACTCTAATGATTATAAATTAAAAGCAGGTTTTTAGAGGTATTTGATTACAATTTGAGAAGTCTTCAAATTTTTAAACGTTTCAACACAAATAACAATTTTATTCATTGATTAACTTGGACATTCTTTAACAAACATTACATAACTTCTGAAGCAATTACAATATTGACGCAAAGGATACCCGAGTGGTTTTCGCAATCAATTATTTTTATGAAAATCAAATTAAACATAAATTTTTTAAAAATTCTAAGACTTTATAATAGGATTATGCGATTGACTATCGAAAAGGACACAGAATCTGGTTATTGATTGAATTGCTTTGCCTTTTAAATATGCAGAACAAGTGATACCAAAATCAAAACAATTATAAGATTAAACGAATCAAAATTGCGACTCACAATAACACTCGTAATTAATTAATTAATCATTGTAATTTAGGGGAAAAATACTGAATTTGATGCTCACATATGTTTCAGATTTCATTTACAGACATTCCTCAGTATTCTGTGATTCATAACGGAATCATTTGGACTGAAAATATGTTTGCATTCTTTGTGGGATTTATTTGTTTGCCATCAAAATGAGGTTATATTCATAGTTACCTTTAGATTGTAATTAAACGCCGAAAAATAAAAGAATCTGTTATTTTATTCTTGTAATTTATTGATCCAGGAGTATATGACCTGAATAGTCCTCATTCTCTTAATATATACCTCTTTATTCAAATAAATATTCAAATATCACTCAAGAGATTCATATGAAATACAATAAGTTGTGTTTCCTTTTCTTTTATTCATACCTTTCTCTTTTAATGGCCAGAATGATCTCGTTTATAATTTCAACAAAAATTTTGACTACAAATAGGTATTTCAATCCACATTAATTAAATATTTAAGTGTTCATTTGAGTCACTTCTACATCACTAGACATGTTTATCAAATCATATTTATGAATCTATTTTGATATTTGTGTTGATGGTATATTCTACAAGGTAAACTCTAACATCAATATTTTTTGGTTTACTTGATTTATTACTGCTAACATTGAAGTTAATTTCTAGATTGATTAAAGTAACAATTACAATTTTGTACTCTTAAAAATCTTTTAAAACAATTTTTTTGTGGAAACCAACAAAAAGTTTAAAATAAAATGATTACTATATTGAGGGCTAAATAATAGGGAATAAATTCTTTAATTAAGTTTGTTTGAAGTGATTATAAACTAATTCTATATTATTAATGGCTGACAATCTTAATCGAAGGGAACGACAACATCTGGCAAATCTGACTCACATTTCATTATAATCTTGATAATTTAGTTGATTCATTTTTTTGAACCATTTTCCGCATTAACTTTCAAATGAAAACAAAGAATAATTTGCTTCACTTAAAGTGATTACTGAAGTCTTTTACTTCAGATCTGATGTACAGTATTGGACAAACTTAGCTAAACTGGAAACCAAAATTTGACCATGATAACGTAGTCTCAATATTAAATTTTTGTAAATGCCATTCTGTGATTGAATAAACCTAATTTCTTTATTTGGAAAAGTGTTTCAAAAAGTCACCTAGGGAATTTGTATGGAGGTCACTAATTTAGGCTTTTACAGGCAAATATGGAAATTCAGACAATAAATTGATTTTTAATACTCATTTAAGTCTTAGTTTATACTACACAAAATGAAGCTTTTTATGGAAAATCTTTTTGCAATTTAAGAGATTATGCTTGTTCATCTTTAAACTTTATAAAATTGGATAATATTTTACTAAGATTTTAACGGTACCGCCGTTTACCTAAGTTTGTCCTCAACTGTATTTTTGTCTCAAATATTGGCAAACTTTGAATAAATAACAAATAATTCAAAGTAGGATCAGACCATAGACTCCTCCACAGTAATAATAATGGCTATACTCTGCTTTGAGAAACCTTTTGTGCGCTTCTAATGAATATTAGATGAGATTCTCATCTTTTAAAGTTTGATTAAATTATTCGTCATTTGCTCTGAATATAGTGGGCTTATAAAATAGAATAATCAAGGAGAATTATTTCCAAGTGTCTTTCCAATAGCATTTTAAAAACCTATTTATATATATATATAGAACTGTTTGAGTCCAATTTTCTTGGTTGGAGACTATTATTATTATAGTCTCGACAAGAGTTTTTCTGAATAACTTACGAATATTTTCAAATTAAGTACTTGTTTTTTAAAACCCAATCTTTAGGTTAGGAATGGTTAAGGAATATTAATCGTGTTTTGAGTCAAAGGGGCATTAGTGTGGACATTTTTCTTTTATTTTATCCCTAAAATTAACTAAATTAATAAAAATAACGAATTTTTGAAAAGTCACCGGACGGACAAAATGATTTTATTTTCGGTTTTGTCTCACAATTTTTCGCGAAGGGATACTAAATCTTGTATCTCATGGATAATCCGCAAATTTCTTCAATGACTACACTTTAATTAACTCTATATTGAAAGTTCGAGTTAAAAAATTATTGTTTATTTATATTAGATTTACAAAGAGATTGATTAAAAGATTACAATTGAATGAAAAGTCATATTTAGTTATATATTGACAAAATTGAATAGAATTTTTTAACACTTAATGAAAAACAGTAGTCATCACAACTGGAACACGACATTCAGGTTATAACAAGATAAAATAAGGTTCAAATTAATCCCTAAGTCTTTTGAATGATTATTGAATGCTTTAATATAATTAATTGTAAAGAATCTGGAGATCCAATAAAAGTATTGAACAAAAGTGTTGATTCGATGGCATCTAATTCTGAGTTTCTTCTATTGAACCGACTTTTGAATTAAGCTTTTGGTTCAAACGATGAGCTGAGGCGCAGAGAATAAGCAGAAGGTGGTTGACATTATGGTAAACAGACTGAACAGTATGAGACAGAGTCTGTCCAATACAGTGGCAGCGAATTTCCATTCGGATATAACTTCATGGATGTCATCCTGTTTTCGCATACGATTTGTTATAAATTTCATTTCAAAGAGGATTTCTTTAATCTTTTTGTGTTGCAGTGAATTCAATGCCACATATGGCTGAATGGGTGGGGAATCACTCAGATAGTCGGTCGACAGGAGTTCCGTTTCGCCAATGGTTTGCTGATTGTAGTTATGCTCAAAGTTTTGTTCCGTAATATGATTGCAATGATTACTAGTCCTATGGGTTAAGGCATTTATTTGACACTTTCTATTCAGTTCTGTGGTGAGCGTTGCATCCGTTGGATCGCATTCGTCCTCTAAGTTCAACACATTATCGAAATGTGTCCGACAATTACCCATCATTTCAAAGTCTTTGCCATCTTTTGCCGGCATATGATTTAGTTTACAACCCATGGGTTGTTTATTGCGAGGAGCCGTTCCGCTAATGCGTCTTGGTGGCTTGATGCCATGTCTTTCCATTCTTAATATCCAGGGCAACCACTCCAACATAACTGCTTTCATCTGGGAATCAGTAAAAAATAATTGAGAGTCCTTTCAGTTGAGTGGAAAAATGCAATTTTGCCGTAACTTACAATTTCACTCATTTCATGCGTTTCGTAAGTCCGGTGATGAAAGTTTAGGACAACGACTGTCATCACAACAGAAAAGGCCACCATAACCATAATCGAGGCAAAATATGCAGCTAAATATCATTTGAGGCACAGAATAAGCAAATCAATACATTTTTGTCATTTATGTGAAATTCTTTCGATTACCTATTATTGAAATCGATTCTGATGTGGCTAAAAAAGAAATGCATCTTAATCAATTATTAATTATGATCCCTTTTGTATAATTGAGGCGGGAATGTAACCAAAAAAACAAAGATTTATTCAATTCTTTGTGTTAATAAATTTGATTTTTCTCAAGAGATCCCTACAGAATAGTAATAATAATGTGAGGAAAAGTCAATTATCCTCGAGATTTGCGGAAAAAACAAATTCAGGCGAATATATGTTTTCTGATTAAATGTTTTGTTTTGCACACATTAATAAATTGAACTATCTTGATGGCAGGGGTGACCATAGGGGGGGGGGTAAACGCGGATACCCCCCCTGAGGTTTGAGATTTTCCAAAATACCCCCCCCCTGAGCTTCGCGAAAAATTGTAATACAAAATCGCAAAGAAACGAGGCCCCCCTCGATTTTGGCTGCCGGCCGAAGGCAGAAAATCCGCCATTTTGTTCTCCATTTTTGCTCATTTAGTTAATTTAACTGGATTTAAACTGTATTTAAGCTAAATTAAGGCTAATTTAACCGAAAAAATAGCAATATTATGGATATTTAGGGACAAAATGGCGTCTTTTTTGGCCGCCATCTTGGATTGGCGGCCATTTTACCCTACCTAATACCCCCCCTAAGGCTTGAAAAAAAATCCGCCATTTTACCTCCCCCTCACCACCCCCTGAGGTCCGAGTTGGATGGCGACACCTGCCCAAAATAGACATGCCGTAACATTTTTATTACAACTAATAAACAACTATCTTAATAATTTTTTCTTTCTCGTTTATATTGATTCATCATTTAAGTATTTAATTGCTTTTTGTTAATATTTCTCACATGTATTTTTATTTTGTAAATGTTGATAGATTAAAATAATCTTGTACAATTTTTGATTGAAAATCTAATGAATACCAAAACTACATGGGAAACTAAAATAGCAAATTATCAGGTGTGATAATATCTAAATCTATTGATTTAGCTGGTATAACAAGGGTAATTCAAACATAAATTTAATGACAAGATTAGATTAAAGTTCGATTATTGATTAATAGTACTTTTACTATTGTTTTAATGGGAGTTTATAAATTATCAAGTACGTGTGACTTCAATTAGATAAGATGATTATCATCTAGGCAATATAATTTTTTGTATATAAGGGGCAAAAAACTATAAGTTCTAACAAAGGTTTTCTAATTGTATGTTATATTTTATATTAATCAAGGTGAAAGAAAAAAGTAATTAGTTAATTTAAAATGTCCACGGAAGTCAAAAAGGAGATAATTGACCTAGAGTCAAGTATGAAAAACGGGTTTCAGGGTCTAGAAGACTTGGATTTTGATAAAGTGGAACTTATCAGAGGAAAGACACCAGATGACATCAAGATCAAATGTCTCAAATTTTGTAAGGAATACCTGTCCGGCAATTGGTGTCAACAGACAGAGGACTCAATTGAAGTGAGAAGAATCACCGGAGGACTTATTAATCAAATATATTATTGTGGTATTCGTGAGCCAAATAATAGTGAAGCCGTCCCTCAAGAGGTGGCCATCAAGTACTGGACCAACGATATGTTTAGAAAGGATGATAAGGCAGGACTAAAAGACTTGGCCATTTCTCTTGCCTTTTCAGAAAGAGAACTAGGACCAAAAATATATGGAATTTTTGATGGAGGACAAATTCAGAGATATTACAAGGTATTTGTTATTCAGTATTAGTCTGTCCAAAGTTGAAAATTTTCACTCCCGTTTCCTTATTAATCCCTGAGCATTTCTGTTACTCCCGTCCCATTCCCTAGAAAAAACTTGCAGGGAATCCCGACTCCCTCCCTAGGGATCCCGTACATATTCCCTAG
>JAQIWF010001591.1:0-11478 GCA_034694965.1 Ceratozetes gracilis | reverse complement strand
CTCTCTCTCTCTCTCTCTCTCTCTCTCTCTCTCTCTCTCACTCTCTCTCTCACTCTCTCCCTCTCTCTCCTTCTCTCTCAAAATTTTTGGTCACATAATGAGCAAACATATTGAGTGATAAACAGATTCAATTAATAATGAAATTATTTAATTAAATCTTTGGTGATTAGAATCCCATACAAAATAATAATAAATTATTATTATGTCATCGATAACTAAATTAGAAAGGAGTTTATTTTCTAACATTTAAGTAATTGACTACTAAATCTGAGGAAATATGCTAAAAATACTTTGTATTCTTGCTTGATCACCTAATCAATGGACTGAAGGTACAGTACTGTGCTTTGCAGTGAAGATGACCTCTCAATTGTGTTAATGTTTTGGAGAAAGTCGTCGATTCATCAAAAATGAATCAAAGATTGAGAGAAGAGTTCTCTGTTGACAACTATTTTACAATTTTATCATTTCTTAAGTGCATTAAAAAGAATGGAAACGATTTTGTTTGGAGAAAATATTAGCGTTAACTGCATTTCATAGCATTATATTGAGTTTGTTCTCATATAAAAGACATGTTATGTCACAAGTAAGCGAATCACAGTCTATCTGTCTGTGCGCTGCCTATCAGTCCTATCACTCTTAGTTTCTTATACTTTTAAAGCTTTCACTTTTAACTGAGAGTCGGGGCTATCCCTCAATCGACACTTAAAGAACAGTATCTATAAGTGAGACAAACTATCTTTTTTAGGGTCATCGCTGAGGAACAGCACATTAATCATTCACTTTCGACATAATGCTATCATTCATTGCTTTCCAGTTTTCAAACAAGAATTACTTGAATTCATTTCCCTTTTCAGTTGTATTCAATTTTTGCAATTTTCATAATAATAAACAAATTGAATAAAAGTCAGAGTATTTCACTATTTAATTATAAAGCATTGAATGTATCGTTTGAGCGGATAATATACTTGACGTTAATATCCAAATGCGTTTCGTTCAGTCGATTGATATGTTAGTCGAGACAAATGCCAAACCGTTCCTAAAATCAAATTAGATTACAGACAGGCTTTTGTTAGCCGTAATGTTAGCTCTCATCCACTGTCAGGTGATTTTTCATGAGCTCTAATCTAATAAATTTGAGTCTTTTCTAATTGTAGCCCATCTTTATTTGAATTATGTTTCCCGTCTTTTCATTACCTAATATCAAACGCTTCTATTAAAATCAAATCACCAAATGTTTCAGAAATAACACTCATCTTAACCATTTAATTTAAGAATTAGCTTGTAACTTTCCACCAAAGAGCAAAAGCATTTATACACTTGTTCAAATTTTTCAATTAATGAATCACTAGAACATTGTACAAGTTTGTGCTTTTCATCAAATTGATGCTCATTTTGTTCAAAAAGGGAAACAAATTTATTTGTTGTATTCAATTGATGTAATCTAAGAGCAAATGTTTAGTGAAAAATATTTGAATGAAAAATAATTATCGCCTGAAATAATCCAAACGACAAATAGTGTAGACTTTTGTGAAAAAATGATTGTATAAAGAATTATGATTTTATTGAATGTCGTCAGTCGTGAGCTTTAATTGAATTGATAGCGAAAACTATAGAATCAAAGTGTGAACCGTAGACGTAATAACACGTGAAAGCGAGTCAAGCGTTAAACAAATGACATCCTTGTTATGTTGTGCTCACATCTTATGCCCTGTTCTGTATATAAAACATTATAACGATATAATATATTTCTGTGTAATAGCGCTCAATGCAGTCAAACTCAATGAGTATGAGCTAAACGCGGCTTCAATTCGGGGATCGACACCAGTGAAGAGGGAATTGTAGCTCTAATTGAGTGAAACGCAACACACGACTGCTAAAAGTCAATGGGCCATAGACGTGGCCCAACCAATCGCCTATTAATTACGGACAACCGTTCTCTCTCTCTCTCTCTCTCTCTCTCTCTCTCTCTCTCTCTCTCTCTCTCTCTCTTTCGCTCTCTCTTGTGTTCATTCAGTAGTCATACACTTTCTATTTGTTTCTCTCAATCATATTATATATAATATAAAGCTTTTATTGGATCCGAGAATATGGAGAATATATAATATGATTAGATTTTGTGCACATTTGACTCAATAACAAAAAGTCGCAAAAAGTAATGCAATTTAATTGAATGTATTGTATGACTCAGAGCATTGAGAACATAGGAATACACGCTGTTCTCACTCCACTCTAAGAGCAACATCTGTATTACAAACTCATGATTTCGGGCTTTCATATTAAAATTTAAGTCTCGATTGCGTTCCTCTCCCCTCATGTATGGCCATAACTGCAGTGTTGGCAAAACTATTCCTAACTGTCAATCAAGGAGTGAAGTCAGCGTCATATTGAGATTTGAAGATTTAATACTAATCCTGTGGTCTATCATAGTCTGGCATTCTTTGCATTCAATAATTTAACGATATTTGACTGTCAACTGCAATGGAAACCCGTTCTCATGTCGACTACCAATTGTTATCTATTGTTGATGTTCTAAATATGATGGATAAAAAAACAGACATATCCTTATATAAGTGTTTTGAGCAGTTAATGTATTTGCAAACATCGACTGCCGCCAGACTAAGCACTCGATATCTCAAATCTTGACATTGCTATCAAACAATTCAACAAAAAGCGATTTCTTAAATCAAACACTAATAAAGTGAAGTAACTTTCGAAAAGTTTTTCTATGTATTAAAACATGTACATACAGGTTAAATTTATTGCACATTCACCCAGTAGATAAGCAAAGCTTATGTAAGTTTTGTTAAGACTTGTATTCACTTATCAAATAAGTTGTATCTCAATATGATTTACAACGATATCATTGATATACAGCACTCAATACATGCTTTCATTCATCGATCAATTGATTCGTAACTTCACTTCTTATTTGTATACAAACAAAGATATAGTAAACACTCATTCAATTGCAATACGTTTTTCTTCGATCCAATATTAGTCAATCCATTTGTTTAACTTCTAAGAAGTCAAGTATTTCACTACTTTTCACACTTTCCACCGACTCTTCACTTATTCTTCATTTGATTCTATTCTTCAAACTTTTATCCGATAAACGGCTCTCTTCTGTGGTTAGCCTTTGAAATCAATTCAAATGATTTCATTAATTAAAAGCTTAAACACAAAGTCTGTCAAAGAATTCATTTGATTCACTGAAAAGAGACTTTCGATAAACACTTTTTGAGCCTATTTTTCGTTTACTCATTCAGTTGTCTAATAACAGAGTTTTTTGATAAATGAATGTACGATACAAATAGGTTTGTATTTCGTGGCGTTTTCACCGACCACTAGCCATCGGTCATTTGTCACCAGTGCTCTGACTTATATCCAACGTAGGCGTTCTTTTCTACCAGTTTACTATTTCTAGATCTCAAACATGTAACCAGGTAGATCTTGATCCAGTATTTAATTAGAGTAATTGATCAAAGTCAACTAGATAAAAATGGAAAGCAATCATTTAATATGATGATGATATTGTTTTTGAATGTATTGCTAAGCTTTGTGTGTTATCTCATTGTTGTGGCACTAATTTGGGAAAAACTGGTTATCTCTCAAGTAATGTATTGAATGGAAAGCAAATTATTCATAGCAAGAGTGGAACACATAATAAATTGTGTTCACTATTAGCTGTTTTTCCAAATGTTGATTAATAACTTTGAGCCAAATAGCCGTTTGATGTCAAAGTTAGACCAAAATCGACTGCAATAGCAGTGAAAAGTCTATTTGAGGAGAATATGTTTGGCACAAACTGTGAGCAAATTCGACAATAATTTATTTGTCTCTAAAGATTAGCACAAATAGTGTTTATGTCTATAGAGTAAAATGTTTTTGATTTGATATGAGTTTATGACATAAATGTTGTAAATTATCATAAATGAGGTCATATATGATAGAGAGAAAGAATAGCTTTAGTCTTATTAATATCAACTGATCGAAGAATCATAAATTTGAGTCGTTATCGATCGGTTAAAATTTCATATCTCACTCATTCAGTGACTCCGAGTCTCTATTTATGAGATAAACTTAGAGCACACATATGTGAGAAGACTTTTTTCCAAATCATTATATTTTTCAATATATATATTTTGTGAGCAAAAAGTGTTATATAAGGCTCTCATCTGCCTTTAGATGCGTTTAATATTAGAGATAAAATAAAAGGCATTATTGATAAGAGAAACTCAACGATAGTGGGAATGGAGGAAAAATTTATCTCAAAAAATGTGATTCCATATGTGCTTAGGAGAGAACCTTAGGAGAGAAGCACAGAATCTGATTCAGTGTATGGCAAGAGTTGGCTAATACAGGACTCGTCATATGTGGCATATGCTTAGGCAACAGCTGCATAAGAAAGTTGTGTTTTATGCAAAATGAGAATAGTTTATAGAATAATATACGTATATAACTCATATAGATATGGATAGATATATGGATATAAGGATAGATAGATATATCAAAACATATTGGTTTGAGTCTCAAAAATATCTATAATGGAAATCACGATTCAATTTATTCTGGAAAAGAGGAATATTGTGGAGGAAAGGTATATAAACTGCTATATATTACGACAAATATAATTCAGGCCAAACCTATCGTTTTGCTCACTATTGAGGAATACTACCCAAAGTGAATACACAATCGGCACAGGACTGGACTGAATTCATTTTTGTGGTAACCACTGAATCAGACCATATAATGATGATATTAGAGATGAAGAAATGGAAACAGAATGGAAAGTGCTTTCCAAAGGGCATTACATCACTGATGAGCGGAGAGAGTGCTTTGTATGGTTAGTGCGTTATGACTGGCGACCCATTGTGAATGTGTGTAACATTTTGTATTTAATGACCAGATCACTTAACCAAATGTGTTACATATGATGACCTTTGCGTTTCGCACCGCCAACAAAATCAATGCTTGCAATTTGTTGTGCCATATTTGGAGCCATTGCCTGTTTGGGCACAACTCCAGACCACAACATCACCGAAACTCGAATTTAACGACACTTGGCTTTTATGTAATTTATTTTCAAATTGAATCAAAATATATTTGTTTTGTTCGCTAAGACTTGAAACTCAATACACATCACATTATTTTAATATAAGTTATTATATAATAGAGTAGTAATAAAACTGATTTATTTCAAACCAAAATGAATACTAAGTCTGTGCGCTATTTGTTCGCCAATTTTTGCATTGGAATACAATTATGTAAAAATTGGTAATCCAGGCCCTAATCTAAGAATTAATTGGCCGTTTGCTCAGCACAATGCCTATTGAAAGCCATGTAAGCCTCTAATGTAATTGATTCAGAAGGTGGTCGACTGCAGCCGTCGTCACGTTTTCCGCACTTTTTTATTCTGTATAGCATTACAATAGTTAATTCGGGTGCGCATCACATCTGGGGCTCATAGCTATCTCTTCATTGTGTGAAGAACTGATCAATTATTCTGAATGTTGTATTGCGACAAAAGCAGCACATAATTAGATACCACTTCAATATTGTTAGACTTTTTTCGCTCAGATATTGCATCAAAGTTGGCTTTCGTTTATCCGTTTCAACAGAAATTGACGTTTATTTCACTCATAATATATAGTTTGCAACGAAAGACAACATTATATTTCTGGCCATAAGAAACTCATTTAATAAGACAATTATTTGAAGCTCTCAAACAATTCTTTCCCTTTTATAGACAAAAGAGTAAAAAAGACTCAATTCTTTGGGAATAGAATATCGACTTATATGTCGCCCGACGTATATATGTTTATCATTGAAATACCTGATCGCTCAGCCCAGCGCTCAATAATAGAGTTTGTGTGGCAGGTGTTCCCACATCACTAGCCTTTATCGTTAGGATTTATCTGTCAGTGCACTGGCGTATAGTAGAGCACAACATAACATATGAGCATTTAGTGTATTTTGGTTCCAATGAATTGCACAGAATTGCATTCAATTCAATTGAATTGGACTTCATGTGAAACTAAGAGCACATCCAACTAATGCCTTCTTCTTCTAATAGCCTTTCATCCCTTCAGAATATATCATACACTGAACCAAATACTCAATACTTTCACAACAAATACCTCTTTATTATATCTGTAAATATTTTATTCTCGACTCATAACTATATAAAAGGCAATTATTTTGCAATTAAATCCTTTTAGAGAATTGAATCTTAATTTGATTAATAAAATGATTGATTCTTTGAAAACTCAATTGAGAGGAGAGTGAGAGGGAGTCGACGTCGGAATAAAAAGTAATTATTTTGAAACATATTTTAATGGATGATTGAAAAGAAAGCTTTTAATGAATATATCATTTATTGATATAAATGTTGTCTTCAGTTGTCTTACAGCTTATATGAGAGCAACGATTGTATCATTAATTTGTTTGATAGGACAGAGAGGACGGTTGGCTTTGTCGAGTGCTTCATCACATGTGGATGACGTTCCATCAGTTCGCCATAAACTCTACAATAATAGCAATGCTATGAAAGCGTTCGAATGAAGATTGAATTTCATGCGATGAGTGCTAAAAGGAAAGGCAGTCCTAAATGCAATCTCAATGCAATCTCTGATCTCTTGTAATAGTAATATATTTTACACGCGAACCGCTCAACAGAATTAATGGGCGAATCGTTTTTTTGCTCGTTTTAGCAGTTGATGACACGCTTTACTCGATTCTATAGAACAGAAATTATGTCACAATTGATTCCTTCAGATCTCAATCACTTTCTGAATCACGTTTTCCTGTCCTCCCCTTCGTTTGCCATTACTTTCATATAATATTCAGTCTATACTTCTATTGATTTCAGTTTAATTCTACTTATTTATTGTTTTTCTGCTTCAAAAGCACATCAAATGCTCCCAATTCTGCATTTGTTTTCAAATTATTTGTGTAATTAAAACGTCTCTCAATTCAGTACTAAATTTATTCCGAAAGCAATTATTTAATAACTCTTTTCATTACTTAATTAAATCTCATTTAATCTTTTTTTTTATGTAAAACATGTCTTTCATTCAACAAATTTTAATTCAATTTTAATCGATTTATATTACATTTAATAACAAAATATAATAAATTATAAATCATTGAAAATATTTTTGAAATTCATTTGACTGGTAATCAATTTATGATTGAATGACATTCGTTGGCTCTTTAATTGTCTCAGTTCTTAGTTGCCATATGAGTCACATTCTATGAGTATATCGATTGCTTTCAATATATTAGACGAATAAATGCTAAATCTATAAGATATTGCAGTGAACAGCACTCAGACATAACTATTAAACTCAGATAACTTACAGAATAAGAGATAAGAATAGATTGAATTAATTTCTCACAATTTATTTAATGGAGTGAATATTCAAATTGTAGTAACAGGAAGATCCATATGGTTCGTGACCTTTCTCCTTTTTACAAACAATTCTATAAGCTGTAAGAAGAGCGAGGGATCGTAATAGACAGGGAGGGGATGGGCTACTAAATTATATGTTGTGAATTAATCCCCGGCAAAAATCAATGTTTGCTTAGTATTTATGTTATTCTTATCAGAAATAAAAAAATATTTTTATTTACTCGTCATTATTTCAGAATTGATAAAAACATTTTATATGAATTACATTTGGCGTCGATTTACGATAAATCAATATATTTTCCGTTTGTTTGATCCATCACTTCATCCCATTATTGATTGAATAAATAAAAGTAAGACAGTTATGAGGAGAAGTCTGGCCGTTCCCGGAATGACTGTTTGATTTACGATACAAATCCATTTTTGTTGGCTCATTGATAGTGGAGGGGATATATCAAGTCTCAAATCTCATGTGGTTGCAAACTTGTACGACCCCTCTTCAATTTTTTGCTTCAAAGGAAACTCCTCTGAGAGTACTTTCACTTCATGTTTATATTTTTGCTTAATTAGCAATAAATTTGTGTAATAATTGCTTTAAAATTAGCCATAAATAGAGTAAAGGGTACACTTGAAAGAGCAGGATACAAATTGTTTTGATATTGAGAAGCCAATAGTTGTTGTCAAACAAATTTGAAGTGAATTTCGATCATATGATGGAACAAATGGGACGAAAGAGGGGGGAGTCTATCAATTGGTGTTCAATATTTTGAATGGAAATTTGTTAGAATTGGCTTTTATTTGAGAAATAGTGACAAAACCATTATTTGGGTCTTTAAGTCGTATACAAACAATAGAAAGTTTTCTCACTTTCAAAATCGTGATTACTTTTGTTATGTCTGAATATCACCATTTCGTAGACCATATGCTTGAAAAGTTGTCATAAAGAGCGCGGTTGTCAGCGCACCGCCTGCTATGACATCTAAAAGCATCTATATTTCAAATGTGATGTCTTTTATTGAGCTCTATTTTATTAGAATGTTTTTAAATAATTTGTGCCGAAGTAAAGCCACGGCTTTTCAAATTCAAGAAATGTTTGCAAGTTTATGACAGGAATTTATTGTTTCATTCATTGTTAAGTATACAGAATATATAGATTTATAGTATAAATATAAAAATTTTTAATGTAATTCAAGAATCGTTTGAATTCTTTTCAAATTTAAAAATGTCCAAAAAATGGTAAAAAGTGAGCAAAAATAGCCTCATTTGTCGCTTACACTCAACTTTTGGCGAATGTTTGCTTCAAAGTCGTTAAAATTTTTTGGTCCAAACATCTGTCGCACTGACTATAAGACTATCCCTTTGGACTGAATTGTTGTAAAACTCTTTAAATATCAGTCGAATAATGTTTTTTGAATTTCTATTAATAAAGTGAAACATTTCTTTCAAATCAAATAATACACGAATTGATGCCTCAGTACTGAAAAGAAAACTATTATACAATTGTGAGCAAAACAAACAAAAGTTAAGCAATAGATGTGAGAATAGATTCTAAGTTATTGTTATGATTGCTATGATTATGCATATCAACCATTCATTCGCTCCAAAATAAATACTCAGACAATAGGAGAGGAATATTCCTATTCCATGACATAATTCCTTCTTTTCATCAAACTGTGAATATTAGTGAGTAAAATAAGTCAAAATTTATTTCGCATGAATTTAGGAGTTATGCAAATTAGATAACTATTACAATCGTCTTACATATCGTTACTCTTTATATAAGACTTTTCCTAAACTCATTCTAAACATTTTGCTTATATTAATGGCAGAAATGGGGGTCTTTTAACAATTTTCTTACTAGGATCTAAGGAGTGTTGGCCATTTTGTTCCATTATCCTTTAGATTAAATGAATCATTTTGGGCAAAAAAGACAACTAGATAAATACCTATTTTACTTCAATTGAATATCTGCCATCATTTATCCAAGATGGCGAAAAAATTGCCGATGTGTTTTAAAGTGCTCAAAAGTTCTCGTATTTGTCTATATTACCCAGGATAAAAGTAATGTTCAAATTTTTCAACTTATATGAAGCATATTGGTTAGGCCCCTTCACCCTGTTTTTCCTTAACTGAACATATTTCCCAATATTATGTTCATTCTCCATGATCATTATAAATTTATTGATATTAATTCCAAATGAATACAATAAATTAAAAAATCTACATTAAATGACTACATTAAACACTGTATAATTAAATGCAAATCATTTCCAAAGCTAAATGCCAAGAATAGGGAAAAGTATGCATGACCTAGTCATAAAGGATGGTGAAGGAAAGTTTGTTTCACTTCTTTATCCGATTTTCAAAGTGGGGCTTAAGGCAGAAATGACAGTTAAAGTGACATTTGCCGTATATTATTGCCATCATAATAATGATTGGCGTTTTCAAAGAAACAGATTTTCACCACCTTTTTAAGACTGCTCTCATAGTTTTGATTCAATACCTCAACTAAATGTCACTCCAATCCACAATTTACACCATTGTTTGTCTCTAATTCTTTGCAAAACTTATGAAATGATAGACATCTCGCCATTTGTTCGATTCATAAAAATACGACAAAATTTTTACACAATTAGATCACTTTAATCACCGGAAGATATAAGGGTTTAGCTAGATCATAATCTTAAATTGTCATAAACTTGCACAATTGCTGAATTGAAATGAATAGTTTTTATTGTTCGGATTATATTAGTTTATTGTAGATCGTCTTGCAATATCTTGTACAAGTTGAGGAAAGCATAAAGTCAAAAATGAAAGAGAGCATTGATATTTAAAATAGGCTCTTTATTGCATTTGTTAGGGAAGAGAAGCAGGTGCACATTTATTGGAGTAAGCTTGACAATTTATCAATATTCCGATTTAATTCAAAACAAAACTTGTGTTCATATAATTGAAAATTTCTTTTAATATTAAGGGAATGAAAGGAAAGCACACAAAAAGCTTATGTCTATTGCATTGGAATAGTGCTCATCAATAGCGAAATATCGACGAATCATAAGCAGGACAACTGTTCTCCAGTCGCTCAGCATCTCCTCATTCAGCGAACAACATATGCAGCCATATATTAATCCGGTGTAAGTTAAGTGCTTTTGTTTAATGTAGCGCTCATAGTATGCCTCATATAATACATTTGATGAATCATTTATAAAATTTAATCGCATTTAATTGAAATACTTTTAAGAGAGAGTTTTAGCTAAAAAGGTTAAATGCATTTCTCCAACAAATAATCTCACTTTTCTAGTATAAGCACTAATAGCAACAATAATAGCTTTTCTAAAGACATCAAACTTTTCAATTGAAATGCATCACAAACTAAAATCCAGTTATACCATAGTCACCAAGCTAGTTCAGCACCAAGCTAGTTCAGCACCAAGCACATTCACTACTCACACTGGCCTTTCACAACAAACTTAAGATTGATAAGTTTCAAAATTAAGACCCAGATGCAATTATACATCATCATATTTTAAAAATTAACCTCGGTTGACCTTTAAATCTATATTAAAATATACTAGACTAAAAATATAACATACATTTGAACCATTAACTTTTATTGCATTTATTAAATATTTAATCTTTTGAAGAATGTGCTCATCATTTGATTCGAGTGATTTGTAATTTACTGATTAAAAAATATTCTAGCTAGATCAAATTTGACTATCATTAATTGTATTTGATTAATTTCTTAATTAGACTCAAGCAAAACGAACAATTAATTCAATAATTTAGATAAAAATGATTAAATAAAAGAGTTTAATAGAGAATATTCTTGATTTTAATGAAATTCTGGAAAATTTATAACTTAAAGACTAATAAAAGGACTTTAATTAGAGACTTCTCCAACCAGTTTCGCAAACAACCAAATGATTAGTCTCTCTCCCAATGGTTAGGGGTCTGTCTCTTCAAATACAGTACAAAAGGGAGAACAGATGCTCCAAGAATTAATTTATTCGTTAAAATATCACATTTAAAGAGTTTTCGCTTAAATATGTTTGAAATACGAAATGAAA
>JAQIWF010001590.1:0-11479 GCA_034694965.1 Ceratozetes gracilis | reverse complement strand
CTTTGTAGGCAATAATTTTAAAACCCCCTTGATGCAAAATTATATTTATCATTACGGTATACCCCATTAGTTTTTGATTAAAATTTTTCCATTTCTCCCCTTTGACCCCCCTTGATTTGGGACCCTTGTCGAACTTTGTTTTTTAGTCAACATAAAAGTTTTTAAGATATCAAGTAAAATATAACCAAAATAAGCCATATGCGTAATTTCTCTGCATTTTAAATAGATCAATATTTTAATAAAAAATTTATTCCACTTGTGATGCAAAGAATTTTATGTTTCATATTGCAAAATATTTTTTTAAATACTAGTGTCGATAGTATAAAAAAGTATAACGTCCTAGCTCAAAGTTTGCAATATCTTATTATTTTTTGATTTTCTTGTTAACTTGAAATATTCTCGATATGTTTGGCCTATTAATCAGAGCAATAATTAAATTATTCATGAAAATCATTTCACTAGGACAAATTGGTCAACGCTTTAAACATTGGCATGACAATGCCGCGGAGTCAGGGATTGGTGGCTCGATTGAAGCGATTATAAAATTTGGATATAAGCATGATATTTTGTTTGATACTGATCTTGGCAAATCTGGTCGTGGAGAAAAAATTAGCACAAAAAGATTAATTCATGTTACAATATGCAATCTATCGGTTCTTTTGGTGATTACAAGAACAGCTTTACTGGCATTTTTCCCAAATCCATGGATGCAGAGAATAATGGCTGACCTTCTTTATGGTGTGCAAAATCATAAAGTAATATATTTACTATTATTCGCTGCAATGACTTATGTTTTCACATGTCATCAGTTAATGCATTATTTGGAATTAAATAAGAATTGGAACATGGCCAATATCCTTATTGATATTATTAAAGATAAGCCTTCTATTAAACTGAGTCATTTTAAAAATAAAAAGTTGTCTTTGAAAATTTATGTTTCATCCAAATATTTACTCAATTTTTATTATATTACAACAATGATCCTGGGCATTGTAGCATATCTATATTTTTCACTGTCTTCAATTTTATATCAAGATATTGAGTATTCAATAATTGTGATCATTCTGTGGTTAATTCCATCATACCTATCTCTAGAATATTGTTTTAGCTTAATAGGCTTTTATAGTTGTCTTTGTACTTTTGGGTTACTTTACCTCAAGTATGCATTCATTGATATCGAGAAGAAGTTCCGATTGTGTCTACATTTCAAGAATCCAAGGGTTTTGATGCGAGCTATTAATGAACACAACTATGCCGTCAAAATGTGCTCTGATTTTAATGATACGTTCAAATATTTTATCTTCGTGGTTTATTATTTAGTAGCGCCCACAGATATGCTGGGATGTAGTGTATTATTATCTAACAAGGCAAATAATATTATAATGGTTTATATGATACTCGTAATGATATTTGTTTACATTCTCGTAACTTTTGTTAGTTTCTTTAGTTCCCAAGTTACCAATATTGCACATCGATCTAGATCAATTATGCACAGCCATATGAGCAACAAAGCATTCTCACTTCGGCACAGAATTAAAATATTGTCATACATCGAGAGGTTGGGCGGACCTGAAATTGGATTTTATTGTTTGGATTTGTTTCCTATAAATAACTATGAATTCTATGAATATATCACTATTTGTGTCTCAAATTATATTCTGTTTAACGGATTGTTTTCTAATTTATGAATTTAAATAATATTATCTTAGTTTGAAAAATATTTTAATCAATGTTATGACGTCATTGCATTATCACTTGATGATTCATTCAATTATTTTAATGAATTTTATTAAAAATCAATAAAATCAATTAATGTAAAATTTATTTGAGTCCATTGAAATATTTTATATATTAGAAGAATCAAAAAGTTTTACCTCTACGGAAACGTAAATATCTTTTAAACCGCTGCGTATATTCAAATCAAATAAAAAGCATTATGACCATCTACTTACTGAAAATTTAATAGAGCAGAAAATATTTTTGCCAAATCATGTGATCATTAAAAATTTGTGACATTCTCAATGGTCTATGTCACAGCGAAAACCTTGAGAAGTGGACCCGGTTCATTAAGTGGATATGGAAGAGGGATAATTGAAGTTTCATTTAAAGCATCAACCATTAAAATGTGATTGTTAATTGAAGTGTTATAATAATTCATGCAATTAATTTCTGGGTCATTATCATATAAATTTCAATATTTTAGCTGATTTAAATGTTATTTTCAATCTGAAACATTATAATTATAATAATTATACAATGTACAATTCAAATTATTAAACTATTTTTAAAAATTTACTATTCTAAATTACGGCTTAAAATTTTATTTTAACGCGATATTTCAATTACGTTAATGAAAATATTAAAAATTATACCATATATAAGCTCAGCACAACGTATTGAACAAATTAAACTATGAAACCTAATTTCGAAAAATAAATCTCATTTAGCATATAAACCAATTGGAAATTTCAATACTTTGTAAGCAAATAAATAAAATATAGGGAATCACATTTTAATGGTTGAAGCTTTAAATGAAACTTCAATTATCCCTCTTCCATATCCGCTTATTGAACCGGGTCCACTTCTCAAGGTCTTAGCTGTGACATAGACCTTTGAAAATGTCACGAATTTTTAATGATCACGTGATTTAGCAAAAATATTTTTTGTTGTATTAAATTTTCAGTAAGTAGATGGTCATAATGCTTTTAATTTGGTTTGAATATACGCAGCGGTTTAAAAGATATTTACATTTCCGTAGAGGTTAAACTTTTTGATTCTTCTAATAAATCAATAAATATATGACAGAATAATTAGTAAAAAACAGGTAAACAGAACATATTTTATTGCTTGATAATGGCAATTATGGATAATTAGGGAGTTAATTCATTGGGAGTAGTTTATTAATCAAGTAAATAAATTAATCAAAATAATAAAAGATATGCAGTTTTCCCGGTGTCACTCCACTTCGCCGAATTCCAATTCACCGAAAAAATATATTCCACTTTACCGAAATAATCCAAAATATTTTCTTGGAGAGGGGTAAATTTCAAATTTTTTAGATTAGAGTGGTGTTTAGCAACCCTTTCTCTTTAATCAATCCTGATTCAAATGCTTCTGTAAGCATGTGTCAAATTTATTGAAGGAATAGAGCCAAACATATTCATATAAATTTTTAACTATTTTGATACTCTTTGACAAAATTGGCTTTGACGAAGTGGGGCGGAACCGTTTTTCCCCCTTAAGCTAATTGCTCAATAGGTAAAACCCCGAAATAGGTTAAGCATTTTTGATGCACCAATCGCTTCTAAATGCTTTAATTAAGTTCCTCAATAGGTAAAACCCCTCAATAAGCCAAAGATTTACCTAGCACCAACAGTTAGACTATTGCGGGAATAAATTGTATTTTATAATTTGAATTCTTAATTTATATCAGTACTGATCAAATCTGGGTAGTCAATTTTAAATTTGTTTAAACTATAGATTTATACAAAATAACAATTCTGTCAAATTTATACAATATAAATCTCAACGTTATTAATTCATTTATGCACTTGCACCTTGAATAAATGACTTATGCCGAAATTTGATTCCGCTTAATTAAAAATAATAAACTCACTCATAAGGAAATATTTATAGACAATTAGCATGTAATAAAACGATTTTCGGTGTCCAACCAAAATTGTTAAAAGTTTAATCTAAATATGCAGTGAATTTGATAAAAATTTTAAAGTTACAGTTTACAAGTGCAAATCTAATAGTGCTGATCAAATATTTTATACCAAGACATTAATGTATAGATAAACATAAAATGGATTATAAGTAAATATTAAAAATTTAATTACTCAAGTATCTCATTAACAAGTTTTAACTTGAGTGGAATAATATCTAGAATATCTTAATTAATAAATAGAATAAAAGAATCATTATTACCTTACTCAAATTGAGACTGAGATCTCGCGAAATGCGGCTTAAAAGCAGAGTGAGCCATGTTAGGGGCTGTTTTCCGGATTACCCCTCCCCCTGAGGTTTGAGTTTTGGCCAAAGTTCCCCGTGAGGTTTTGAAAATCTTAACATTACGTCTATGGACAAGCACTAGGTCTGTCGAGATTTTTTGGTTTCAGGGGGGGGGGGGTAAACCTCCTCTCAACTTCGAGTTGGATGGCGACCCCTGCCCTTATCGCACCCGCCTCTAAACTCGGATCACTTATTCAGTTATTATTTAGTGATATAATTTAGTAATTTACTTTGTTAATTAACAAACAAGGTTAGCATGGATATTTATATTTGTATTGATAAGCTGTAAATAAAATATCAGAATATTTAAAAATTATCGAAAAAGATATGTTTTGGCGAAAGTAGTACCAAACTTTTCAATGGTGATTTTTTAAGCTTAATAAATTGAATTTCGATTTTAAATTTAAAGTTAACATAATTAATTTTTAATTTATCGTAGAACAAGTTTATTTTGCATAAAATTGCATAAAATTTATCAGATCATTTTCTGTTGATTTAAAACTCTATTTAAATTGTTTACAGATAATTATCCTGATAAAACAAATTTTTATTTATTTTGGTAATAAATAAAAATTATTTCAAGATATTTTATTTAGCTTGACAAACTTAAATTTGATATTAAATTAAAAGATAATTTTAATTTACAGAATGAGCGTATTTATTCTAATTTGTTAAAATAATTTAACAATTTTAGTTCTGATGAGGAGTTTGAATTAAGTGCAGTGGTCGTCATTCAATTTTAAGTCAAATGGAGGATTTTTGCTTAAAGCTCTGAGGGCTATTAGGGTTTGGTAAAATAATGGCCAATTTTTAAGATGGCTGCCAGAAATACACAATATTAAAATTAATTGTCCAAACTGTAATTTATAACAAAAATTGGCTTAAGATTATTCACTTGAAATTAAAATTTTTAACTGGATCAAAGACACACGGTTAAGCTTTTTATAACAAAAATACAAGTCAATTTCTCCACATTAAACGTATTTTTGTACATTTGGACTATTAACAAATATTGAACAGCTTATTTCTTAAAAGTGTGTCTCAACTTGATTAACGTAAACTCTTATAATTTTTATTTATTATAGAGATATTCTAGATAGAGGGATTATTTGACTCAAATTGAGTTGTGCTAATATGAGATAAACTGTACATAAAATATCTGAATCTTTCTAAATTATAAAAAATTAAAATTGTAATTTTTTGCAAAACAATGTTATTCAAAATAATTATATTGATTAACAACAAACTAAATTTGAATTTATAAACACATTTTTATTAATTGGATAAAATTCATCAAGGCGCTATATTTTTCATCGTTAAAAATCTGTATTAAAATTTTTTTTTTACTAACAAGAAGTAAGATATTTTAATAAGAGTAAAATCAATGTAATAGCAATTGCCAAACCAATATAAATTTTTAAAATTTAATTTGTCATGCCACGGTTTAGCAAAATAATAGTCAGTATTAAATAATAATAAGTCAAACTTGGTAGTTTTGAATGAGTAATCGTACATAAATCTGGTTGATTTTGTTCAATATTGATGTGAAGTATCATGCAAATTTTTAATTTATTTTTAAAACCTAGCTTTACAATTTTAAATGTATCAAATTATTTATATCAAGCATGTATCATGGTTAAATTAAAATATTTTCTTAGAAATTAACTTGTTAAATTTAAAATATACATTAAAATTTGGCCCACTATTTATCATAAATAAAAATATGGACATGATTTGTATATTTATGGACAAGAATACAGTTTGTATCTAATAATAAGTAGACTTGTTAATTATTCATAATTTTTATTGGTAATGCTCATTTGATTTCTTTTTAGCCCTAAAATACTCCCATCCCTTCAACCCTAAAACCGTGACACTTATCAAACTATTTTAAAATTAACCAAACCAAATTAGCATGATAATTTATATTTTTATGGCAAACTGTAAATATAATCTTTGAATAATCCAAAATAATTCAAAAAATAAAAAATATAAGTTTTGGAAAATAAACAAAACTTCCCGATTATATATTGTAAATAACAAACTTAAATTTAAATTTAAATAATAAATAATATTTTAATTTACCTAGAAAAAATGTTTTAAATTTACTAAATCTCTTAAGTTGCAATTCTCTTTTTGTTTAAAAACTGTATTCAAATTTTTAAGCAATAATTAACTAATAATACATAAAAAAAATTTATGAATTGGATCTCCAAAAACTCTATTTTTAAAATTTAATTTTGTTTGCATATTAAATTTAAATGAAGTTTAGTTCATAATTCGAATTAACCTGATATTCTAATTTTATCTGGCAAAAACTAAAATGATTGAATATAAAGCATTTGATTGTTCTTGCCCATATTGTAAATAACTTTAACCTATTAACCTATTAATAAATAACATTACAATTAAAATAATTACAGTTTATTCCCAAATTTTATTTGAATTTTAACTTGATAATTTTGTTTGCATAGAGTAGTTATCAATAAAACTTAAATACAATATGTTTAAGGATTGAAGCGAGTGAAACAAAGTCGGTTAAGAAGTCCTTGGCGATGTCAAAATTCTCTTGTTCAATATCACCAGGGCTCTCTAATATGAATACCAAATCCAACCTCTTACAGGTGTTGTTCAATGGAACCCTCTCGTAAAAATCAATTCCACAAATTTTTGACCATGATCAATTAAGTAATCGACTACTGTGACTAAAAAGATCATGCCATTGTTCTATGATTAACTTTGTCAAGAACATGTTAAGATAGTTAAATTTAAGTTTATTTGCAGGTTTAATCAATTTGTTTAATTCAATATTATTATTTTATAGGAATTTTACCAAACAACATGCATAGATTATGTTATATCTTTTCACCTTGTCATCATTGAGCCTAACACTTCCTTTCGAATGGTACTTGGTTTAATGGTGCACAACCTTAAAATCCATTTGACAGCCTGAAGATTATAACAGCTCTTGGATATCGTTGTAAAAGAAATAAGTCAGGATAATTTTGTGCTTAATTAGAGCATGTCAAATCCTTAAAATTACAATCATTGTCTTAAATATTTAATTTAGCATGATAATATGACTATAATGACTATAACTATGACAATGCGACAAATGAGTGAATTTTGTTTTGATATTTGATAACAGAATTTATTCATTTATCTCATGGTTTGGTTAACAAACATTTCATTAAAAAATTATAATTTCGACATTCGTATCGAAGGCCAAAATATAAACTTGGTGTTATTAGGATAATGTAATTCGTTGTCAAGGATTTTATTTACAGTTTAATCTTGCTTATTTAATGAAGTTAATTTATTTAAATATGACATTTTATACTAATATTTCGGTTGATATAAGTGACATTTTATAATGTATAGCCTGGTAAATTGTTTTAACAAGAAATTAATACATTAAAAATTTTTCTGTTTTTTGCTTGAAACTCTTATTTAAATTGTATTTATCATGTCTATAATATGTAACTAAAACAAATATTTTCAATTAATGTAATTTAAATAAACCATCTTGATTATTTAGAAGAAAAAAATATCTTTTTCAAATTAACTATTTTTCAAAAATGTAAATATGATATAAGTTAGAAACAATACTTCTGTATGATAAATTCCAAAAGAATAAATAAGGTGAACCTATTTGGTTGTGATATTGATTTTTAAATAATTATTTACAGTTTAAAATACTTTTGTTTTTTAATTAATAATAATCTAAATTAAATATATTTAAATCAGGGAAGTTGTTTACTAAAATCGTGTATGCTTTAATAGTTTGAATTTTGAAACAAGTTTAATTAAATAAGTTAATTTAATATAATAAGTAATTCCAAGTTAAAAAGAGGGTAAAATAGAGGATTTTTGGTTCAATTCTCTGGGGCTATAAGAGGTCGCTAAAATAATCGCCAATTTTCAAGATGGCGCCAGAAAAAAAAACAATATTAAAATTAATTGTCCAAACTGTAATTTATGATAAAAATAGATTTAAGATTATTCACTTGAAATAAAAAATTTTAAATTGGACCCATTACCATATCCAAAATACAAAATAATTTGTTTATAACAATAACAAGCACATTTTATTAGGTTTATTTTAAAGCAGGGTTCGCCAGGGCGGGTCAGGGGGGAGAATGGAAAAATTTTGGTCAAAAATCTAGGGGGGGGATCAGGGAGGGTCCCAAAAACTCATCGGTTTTGTATTACAATTTTTCGAGATTTTGGGAAAAAACACAAAAAATTTTGAAAAATTTTCAAAAATTTTCAAAAATGTCTACTTTTTGAGGGAAAACGTCATTTTTGGGGGAAAAAATTCAAATTTTAGAGGAAAAATCCAAGATTTTAAACAAAAACCCAAAAGATTTGCCGCCTCGCTTCGTTCGGCAAGGGGGGGTATACCTGTAATGTTAAATTCTCAGATTTCTGACAGGGGGGAAACCAAAATTTTTCCCGAGAGGGGGGGTTTAGGGCTGACCCCCCTGGCCATCTCTGCAATAGATAAAACACAGCAATAGGTCATGCATTTGTAAGGCACCAACAGTTGGCCTATTGCGGAGACTGTATTTAAATTTTTTAGTGTTCCACAAAATTTTGATAAATTTTGTTGAATTAGCTTGATTTTTCTAAATTTTTACCCAAATTTTTTCCAAATTCTTTCTTTGACTCCCCCCTAAAACTACTTAACTTGGCCATCCCTAAAATTTAATTAAAGAGCACCTACCATCCCATTTAACATTATTGCACAGTTCTGTGCCTTCAATGTGGTCACCGCAGAACGTAAGCTGAAATATTAAGGTATAAATTAAACATTTATCTTAATGAAGGTTAAACCTGGAGAAGTCGGCCATAAGAGTGGAAATAAGAATTCAACCATTCCTTTGCTTCTTCGTCAACAATATTGATTGATTGGGTTTTCCAATCTATGTATGCGCTATAATCATGGTAATCATAATTATGGTAATTTTAATATGTAATTAAAATGAACAATGTTGTAACTGGAGAAGTAACAAGTGGTCCACTAAAGGGGCCTACTCATGGGACCCACTGAGAGTACCCACTGGGGAAATTCCCTAGATAGCAAAGGAAATTTTAAAATTTTATATTTAATTTTAAATACGCAAGGTGTTGCTTATAAAGTAATTTTTATCTTGGTGATTTTAGATTGGCATTAAATAAAAGAAACATTATTAAATCATGAATATAATTGTAAATTTAAAACCACTACGATCAAATTTTCAAAATTCCAAAGATTACTTTATAGACAACACCTTGCGTTTTTAAAGTCAAATATAAAATTTACAAATTTTTTTTGTTATCTAGGAAATTTTCCCAGTGACATTTTTAGTTGGCTCCATCAGTGGGCCCTTTGTCACTTATCCGTTGTAACTAACCAACATCCTTGTTTTTGAATTTTCCTCGCATCGTGAACTTTGTCGTTAATATTGGCGATCCGTACTTTGAAGAGGTACTGGAGGTCAGCCAACTCTTCAAATTTCTTGTTAACTATCTTTCCTTTTCCTATATTCCGGGCGAGTGATATGGGATTAAAACATCTATATAACATTGTGGGTAACCAGGAAATGGCAGCCAAGAAGGTTATCACTTTAATGAGGATCTTATGCGGAAATCTCATCGTTGTATAAATGATAGCTAATGCACCTTTTATGGGTAGTTCTCTGTACAAGATAAATATGTTTTCAATAGTATGCTCAATTAATGCTCAATAATAGAAATACCTTGACAACATCATATTTATTATAGTAATAATGATAAACAAAAAGGTACTTACACACAATATTTGCCCATGGATATAAGACTGATAAGAGCAACCAATGAAAGAAATTAATAAAAATTCTAATATTATAGTTTGAATTACCCATCTGGAAGGCCAGCGTATGGATCACCACATGCCTGGGCAACATTATATATTTGATCAGCAAATATCATGGATCCACTCGGCATTGATTTATAAGCTCCTCGGCCTCCAGGAGCTGATAATTGTTGAGGTGCATGTTGTTTTCTATGGTCATCCATTGAGTCCCCATCTTTACCAAATAGTTCCTTGTCAATGTTTAAATTAGTGTGATTTATCTTGGCCCCTTTTAACGGTAATATAGGTTTGGTGATATTAAGAGGAATGCCTTTCAAGCATTTAGTTTGGTTTGCAGCCAATTCCTTATAGAACTTCTTAGAAAATTCAATTTGTTTCGGAGTCAATTTGGGCGCTTTAGATATCTTTAATATTAAAGGTTATATAAGTTGTATAATCATTGCCATAAACATTTAATCAAATCATCAATTGAAACATGGTTGTCTTTCCAACTTGAGTTTCAATGGGGGAGGGGAGAATGTTAAAAATTCCCATCCCTAAACTTTGAAAACATTGACAGACCTATTATTTGTCTGTAGACGTATTGTTAAGTTTTTCAAAATCAAAGGGGATTTTTTGAAAATCGCGGATCTCAAGGGAAGGAGATATTTCAGCAAAACGCTAATGGAAAACTTTGATTAAAATAGTTATAACTACCTTTTGCTCCTCTCCTTTCTCTTTATCCCCCTTTCCATGAACTAGCTTTTTAAGTTTGTCCCCAATCTTTCCCGTCGTCGCGATGTCTATCAGACAATGAGTTGACAGCAATAATAAAATGAATGACTTTTTACTAAACATTTTGGTCTTAACTTAAGGATAAACTTTTGGTTAGTGTCTGAGGACTCGAAGCATACGGTGTTATAAAACTTAATATTGAAGTTATGTTTCATTATTTTGAAATATTTCAATGAAAGAGAATATTATTTACACAATATTTTGCAACTGCTTTCCCATATTTGTATTATCACCAAGCAATTCTTAAAACATTATTGTAATAAAAGACACTAGTCATTTAGTTTTATTAAGTTACATTGAATAGTGGTCAATTAAATTTTGCTTTTGACCTTAATTGGCTTATAAGATTATCCCCCAGGAATGGTCCACTAATTAATTTTTAATTGTGCCCCACTTCAATTTAAAAGCTTGAATTTAATTTTAAAAACTTACTAATCATGTTAATTTTTACAAACATCTTTTGTTTAATTTCACACATCCATTTATAAATGATATGAAATTTGGGTGTAAGTATTAAATTCCCAAGGTTTCCCAATTTTGAAATTAAAATTAATCTTACGAAATTCTGACTCGCTGATGTATCTTTTTCCTTTTATCTAATATGAAAACTTTGAATACTTTAAAAAGATTTTGTTGTAAACATATAAACGTTTATCTGATTAATCTGTTTATGAGTAGAGTTTAGGAATGTCTTTGATGCAGGATCTGTAAAGGATGTGAGCCATTGGAATGTCACTCCTCTGCCACTGCATGTCTCTAATTGACCACGAGTTCTCTACTAACCATTGAGATAAGGGTAAATGTTTTGGGATTTGTTTATAATTTGGTTCTTTGCACTGAATTAGGACTAACTGT
>JAQIWF010001589.1:0-11479 GCA_034694965.1 Ceratozetes gracilis | reverse complement strand
ATCAAATCTGTTATTTGAAAGCATTAACATCATGATAAATTGTGTGATAAAAATTACAAAAAAATATCAAACTAAAAGCAAGCTTAATAGAATTAGTGAAATTAAAAGGAAACAACAATCTTCTGATCTAAACTACCACATTATTCACTAATTAGAGCTATAGTTGATTTTTCAATGAATTTTATACTTGTTTCGATAATTTGAATGGTTAATTTTAAGTAATTTGCTTGCCCCGGACCACTTCAAATTAACCATGTTTTACTGTATATTCAAAACATGTATTTTCTCTCAATATTTGGTAATAAAATATATAATGGATTATATCTTATGTTTTTAACAGTAAAACATTTATTAATATTCGTCTAACATATGGGGAGTTGACTGTATTCTCCAGAGAATAGGGAAATGCATTTTTTACGATTAAGTCATTATTAATATAGAATGGGGTAAAGTAATGACTATTTTATCAGTGGATAAGTTACGACAATATGTATGTCATTTCGTTCGCATAACTATTGACTGAATTAAATAATATTTAGTATTTGAGGCCTTAAATCAGTGCTATTGTCGTCGACTCTATATTCATAAATATCACAAATTCTTGGAATTCTTAACACAATTCTTGATTTATTGTGTGTTTGAATTGAATTTTGAATTCACTTAAATGTCAAAAGATGAATAACCATAGCAATAGATGCCTTGGATTTAGCATTGAAATAACCTGGGAAATCTAGCATTACTATTGAGCATTACTAGGTAGAATCTAGGATCATCCAGGCTCCTTTGTACTCTAATGCTTACTAAAGAGAAATAAAAACTAAGCGATTAATTGCTAGATTAAAAATTAATGCATTGAATGCATAGACTATTTGGGAATAATATCGACATAATTATAATAATGGTATGGAATGCGTGACAGACAGGCAGTAGGTCTGATGAGAAGCCACTTGAATGCAGTTCTTGGTCTTAGCCGATGGCTGTACCAAACAATTGTGTGACGTTTTTATGGATTACTCAATGAAAGTGAGAGTGTTTTGGCACAAAAATGAAAACCAAACCCTGAAATTGCTCTCAACGGCGCTCAGGCTTTTAGATGAGGGTTTGCAATGAAATCCATTAGATTATCAAAAAGAGTGAACCAAAAAATTATTTGACAGAAAGGAAGCGAAACTCTCCGAAGGATTGAAAAGTAGAAATACATGGCCTCTAAAAACAGATAAATTTTTGAACACAAAATGTTTAAAAAACTTTATGAAAAAGTTATCGATTTATCGTATAATTAGTGTTTTGACAGAAAATCTTTTCGGCATTTTTTCTGCGTAATTAGCGTTAGATTATAGAAACGGCAATAAATTATAATCCATTTTCACATCACATATGCATTGCTATCAATTTTGTGGTAAATTATTCGCTGCACAGAATTGAGGCACAGAATTGAAGCACAGAATATTCGTGTTACTCACCGATGTTTCACAGCTTAAGCAATAAGAGATTGATCGCTGAGAAAAAACATTTTTAAATGTCTTTCCTATTGAACCAAATTTTCTCCTATACTCTACTCACTGATCAATGGTTTCCATGAGTAGCATACAATTATGACCAAGGGGTGGGGAATTGCCAACAATATATAATTTCCTATACTTATCATTACTTCGCTTTTTTGTTATGAAACTCTTATTTATGAATAGATTTTAATAATTTAATGGATATTCAATAATAATAATTACTCGGGTAATTTGATATTTTAATAGTTTACCTATTGATGCTTGGCAATCCCTGATCACCAATACTTTTATTCATGAATACATTGTATGAGAAGTGGGAAACGAGTGGTCTTTCATAGGAAAAGAATAATTTATGGCATAATATTCAGGAATCGAAATAAGTGCCAGTATTTTGCGATTGCAATCTATAAGTAAGGCAATTGAAAACTAGAGGCAAATGAGAATAAATATTCACCGAATCGATCACTCATTGAAAATGTTAGTCAAATAAGTACTAAATCAAGTGCTGCGAAACCTCTGCTGCGAAACCTGTGCTGCAATTCTACTCCTTTGACATTAACTCTCGAAGTAATAGAAATTCTTTCACTATTCAGACAATCAGAGAACAAATGATTTTAAGTTCAATCCTTTCAAAAGTTTTTTGTTTCCTTATTTTACGTACTTTTCTTACGATTTCTTAATTTTTCTCATTATATTGTCGAGTAAAATAAAAAAAGATTATAAATCTTGTGAAGGAGTCATAAAATTCATGCAATCTTTTCATTAAAAGTGATTAAACATAAAATTAAAAATTCTTAAAATGTTTTGAAAACATTAATTAATTGTTTGAAAACTCATAAAAGCGTTTAAAATAAGAAAACAATTCTTAAAATTTATTTCTTTTTAAATCTTATTATTTATAATTCAATTGATTATCTCTCAAATGACTGCAAACTTGATTCAGGAAATTAGATTTGACTTCAATTTGATAGAAATTTACTTAATTCTAACATATTTTCACTTATTTTCGCTAAACATTTACTCTGAAAAGAGATTCTGTGCTTTGAGTTGAAATAATTCCCAGAAATTATTTGATTTTAGGGACCACTTCTGAAAAGTAATTCATTTATATTCTCTTAAATTCATGAAAGCTTATCAACTAATTAATTGAAATATAAATTTGCCAAAACTCTCTCCCAGTTGCAGGGTGACCTTGTTACATTTTAACGTTAATTATTATTTAAATTATTCTTAAAGATCTAAAATTGTACCTGAATTATGCATACAAAGTACTATCAAATCAAAGGTGAAAGTTCAACTTTTGTATGAGCCCGGATTTAATGTCGGTAATTATTGATAAGCAAGATAGACTTGAGATCAATTTGTCACCGGATTGATTTTTGCTAATTACGCTAATTGCAGCTGGCTCATTTAAATAATTGATTTGCTGTCAACTCTATCCCAACTCTGTCTTTCAAGAGATGTGAATAAAGATCGAGTGTATTATCGATCGATAATATTGTCTTTTGTCTAATGTCTAAGCGATGAATAAAAGAGAAGACCTTTCGCTTAATTATTATTTATTTATTTGGGCAGACAATTGAGCACAACTGAGCACAACTGAGCACAACTGAGCGAGAAAACATTATATGTCACATTTAATTTGAGCTAGGCAACTGGAATTTAATTAATTGGATCGCGTGTTCTCAAGAAGCCTTTCCCAGTGCTCTCGACTCTACCAGAGCTCAGTTATACAAAATATTAGAAAACATGCAAAAAGACAAATGAGACAACAGCTCAGACCTATTAGTTGGTTGACCTGACAAATAAATGTCAATATTCTAAGACATCCCTTTCCACTAATAATGGGCTCCAGTTTTTCATTACACTTGTCGTCTCTGACAATATATTATTAAGTCTGTCCTTTGAGGGGCTGTTCTCTACAATTGAAAATTGACATAAAACTAATAATTTATTAAAAGAAACATATTTTTGTATTCAATGTATTCTCAATACATCTAATATGGAGTTAACCAGGCTCTACAAAAAAGAACAATAGTTTAGTCCATAGCATTTCAGCCAAAGGTCAGAATATTTTGAGAATACCTCCTTATCTTGTTGAAAAATTTGACCCTATCACTATTGATAAATGAATTGGTGAAGAAATTCAAAAATAACCCAGATCCCCTGTGGATAAAGAGCTTGGACAACTCTGGAATAAAAATGACCACTTGGGTAACTCCTTTTCAGACAGTTTTTATTTATTCATTTCATGACATTCTTTCAATAAATAAATTATAATTTACTTTACATCGAGAGAGAACTGAGCAAAAATATGAGAAAACTGACCTTTTACAAATGATTCCACAAATTCTGATTTGTTATCGATCAACATTTTATCCAGTAAATTGAGTGCCGATTTGTGTTTATTTTCTTTACTCGAATCAATTGTGAAAATTTACTTTTGATTTGTGTATTCATTTCTTTTTACTTTTTCTTTGACTTAATCAGTAAATGTAAATATTTTTACTCCAAATTAAAGGATCCAGAAGTTTGTCATTTTAATCATGCAATTTTCATAATGAAATAACATGTAAATACGGGAAATACTTCAATAAATTATGTCATATTCATTTCAAATGTAATTTCATTTGCAATAAAATAACCTTGTGCACACAAGGGATAATTCATATATGATGATTCATAATTTAAATTACACCATTTTAAATTAAGATAGTTTTATTACAATAGATGAAACCAAGGACGATTGCTAATATTAATGCAATCTTATAAAACATTACAATAAATCGAGAATACATTATTGCAAAGAAAATTAAGTAGATTATTTTAGATTATATTATATGTCCATTTATATAAACGTCCATTCTTGTCACTAAGTCTACCTTGATCACATCCCACGCATTAAATGAGTTGAAAACAGAGAATTCTATAATAATGTATATTTTTGTAAAATATATTTATGTAAATAATCTGAAAATGAAGTAAAACTAAAATGCTTTTATAGCACAGGGATGTGATATATGGAGTGGGGATGGGGGTATAAATCGCCTAAAATTATTTCAAATATTCCCAGATCTAAAAAATGAGTTTATCTACTAAAGGTCGTTAAAAAATTGCAAAACTCAGGATGAGCTCTATTAGGGATTCCTGCAAATTAGAGCCCCCTATTAAATGACCTATTTAATTGACTCATTAATAAGAAATGTTTCTCTCTATGCGTTAGTCATTTAACCGTAAAAATAAAAAACAAAACTACAAAATACTAAATCATAAACAAAACAAATGTTTGTATTTCTTTATTTTCATTGATTTTGTTTCAATGAATTTCAGTATTGAGTCTAATATTGAGTCAATGTATTTGTGAATACGTTCTTTGAATACGAGAATAGAGTAATAAACTATTGTTATAGAAATAGAGAGATAACTGTTTTATAGGCCAATAACTCCTCCACTGATGACCAGAGAAGGACATACTCTTGGATTTTGCAAATCACACCAAACATACTGATTATGAATGATAATCAAAGCAACCCCTAAGGGTTGGGTCATATTTTGTTATACTCTTTGAAAATGATTGGTTTGCGTTAATTTTTTTGGTAATTATTATCATATGAAACAGTTTACTGACCGACTTCTGGTCCGCCACATAATGTGATTCCGGCTGAGGGGTCGTCGTCTGTGCTTTTAATGAGTCGGATTCGACGTATGCTATGATTTGAATCTTCGGCCGAAAAATGTCTGACTAGAGTAGGGCTATCACATGAGGACACGGGTGACACTGATATGTTGCGATGAGTAGGACTGCTCGACTGCAGGGGTGAACTTCGGTAGTGGGTCAGTGGCGGCTTATGATACACCCGTTTGGGAACATCCGAATAGACTGATTGATGGGCCGAATGATAGACCGGCACTACTGATGCGGTTGACTGTACCAAAGGGGGCGGAGAGGCCTTCTTAAGGCTTCTGAGGGAACGGTGAGGCGATTGATTGCTTGTACTTTCGTTGGGGTTGGACCACATTTTATTGGAATGTAGTGACTCTCCACTGATATGCCAATTGATTATTGTTTGATATATTGTTTGATGCCTTAAAAGATATGTATTTTGAAGAACAATACGAACAGCTCTTCGAGTGTCAGACGAGACACACAATGATTAGAACATTGTGTCCATAGATTGGGTCAACAATTGATTGCAAACATCGTTTAATTCTTGATATGTATTAGAGTTGAGACTGTCTTCGGCTAATGTATCGCCACTTCACAGATTCAGACGACTACTAAACACATGAATTCAGTGCTTATCTTCACTGACACTAACCATAGATTCTGTTTTCAAATGTTTTGCTCGAATCTTGTGCTCAGCAGTGGTAGTGGTGTAGCTCTTCTGCTCACGACATACTTGTTATGCGCGGTAGACATCGCACCTACACTCATATTTCAACTGGTCTTACATCCGCGCAGATCAATAAATTATACATTTGTTGATGACCAAGGCGTGTGACAAGAGCACAGCTTCATTTTCAAGCCAAACCAATTTCTCAGATTCCAATTTCCTCAACAATGTCTCAAGTAGCAGGATAAATCTACTTCAATTGAACTTTGGAATAGGCAAATAAAAGAGCCTTGATCAGCATTCTTAGGCTAGGAGCAAAGACCTGGCGATCTGCAGAGGATAGACATCAATAGAGAAAGAGAGAGAAAATTATAGCCCAAAGTCTTAGATAACACTATGTTTTCATATCTCAAATAAAGGTTACATTCGATAAGAATTTCATTGAATGTATTCATTGAACACTCGTTTCCAATGGAAAAGCAGTGGTTTTTTTAAATTTAAAATCACATCAAATGCAGGATTTGAGTTAAAAAGTGTTTTGCAAATCATATCAAAGCTATTATACATTCCGTGCTTTAGTATTACCGTATTACCTCCCAAATAAGGGCATGCCCGTATATAGTGAGGGAGACCAGACTGCCCGTATACCCCGGGGTAGACGGGCATGCCCGTATAAGTGAGGGAAAGTAAGCTCTTTTGCTACTCATGTGATTTTAAGTAATATTTTGTTTATTTGGTTAATCAGAATTGTTTTCTATAAGGATTAGGATTATTCAGAACAAAGGTTCCTGTTGATTTAAATTTAAATTTATTTGAGTTTGTGAATCAAAATGGAAAGTGAGACCAATTCTATTGGCAGTCCTTCAGCTAAAAAGGGAAAATCTTATAGTATCGTAAATAAATTAAGTGGGTTAAGGAAATTGATTAAAAATATTGGTACCAAACGATAAACTGTTATATATCTTGAGTATTTCGTCTACAAGAATGGATGAAAGTTTGAAAAACGAATTAACCGAGGTAAATACGGACATGCCCGATAAGACCAAAGTCCTGTTTTTAGCAAAATGATCATCCTCATCTATACGGGCAAGCCCTTATTTGGGGGTAATACGGTAAGTTAGAAATCATTTAAGAAAATAATTAACCTTGTATCTATTATTTCAAAGAATTTACCTTAAACGATAATGGAGAAACAAAAAACAATTAATTATTGCATAACCACAAAATAACAACAACAAAAAAACTATTAAAATAATTAATTAAATAAAATCGGTAGACCTTGCTCATCCCAGATCAAAATATTCAATAGTTTCTACAATTATCCAAAATTTTCAAGTAAAATAACTTTCAAAATGAGTTATTTGTCCTTGTAAATATTCCCAGATTTTATTTTCTTTTATAATTTATACTTAAAAATATCTTATATTTTTACTGAATTTAATTATCAACATTTACAATTAAAAAGCACCTTTCTTGTTTGTTCACTGCTAAAGAAATATTTATAACGTTAGCAAATGACCATGTTTTAGTGAAATTCATAAATTAAATGAAACTGAGGTGAAACCGTAATAAGAGTTGTGTTTACAAAATTAATAGTGTTGAAATCAATAAAATTTTAATTTATCCTACTACAAACAGAACTTTAAGCCTTTTAATAAATACTTGAATAAGTGTCGAAAGAAATAAATTACTTATTTTTTTATCTTGGCTATTCAAATAAAGATAAATTCTTTTATTTATTAATTTTTAAACATTTTTGTTTAAAGTGTTCTTGGCATCAAAATGAGTAAATGATCGACTTGTCAATTTTTACATATTTTATTACCAGAAATGGCTAAAGGGGAGTGCATTACCCAAAACCCCCTTAGTATTAAAAATATATTAATTATTTTCCCCTCCCCCCTATAAAGTTAAAAATAAACAAACAATTAATTTCCTTAATTTTTAGTGCTTTACTGCATCCAAATTTGGATATTATTTGATAAAGGAATGGGTAAATTTGATTTATTTTATTATTAGGTATTGTGCAGGGGTGAACATTCAACTTAATGGTCATTGTGTAAAAGGGTAAAATGGCGGCTTTTTTTTATACCTTAATCCAAGATAATTCCAAGGAAGGGTAAAATGGCCGTAAATCCAAGATAGCGGCCAAAAAAGACGCCATTTTGCCACGTTTTTCCCTTAATTTATTACATACAATATTACGCCGCAAGTAAGGGATGCCCGTATAAGTGAAGTCAACCATTTTTGTAAAAACATAAGTCTGGTCTATTCAGGCATACAATTATAAACTTATGCAAGTATGCCCGAATAACTCGGGGTATACCGGCAGTCGGATATTGGTGCATGCCCTCACTTGCGGGGTAATACGGTAAGTTTTTTCTCAATGTTGCATCATTCATAAATAATAATTAAAAATGAGGTTAATTAACTGTTGTATTTTGAACGATCATAAATAACAAGAAAACAATTATTCATTGCGTAACCAAAAAAATAATCACCTTTAAAAAAATTATTAAGATTATTAATTTATTAAATAAAATAAAAGATTATATATTAGTATCGTTTTGTTTTTTATTTTCACTGGATGAAAAATGTATGGCAACTATTGTATTATTTATACACAGGATGAATTATTAAAATTTTCTAATGAAATCATTAATAATCGTACCTTGGTAATTATGCCATTTGATGCGCCTTCTTATTCAACACTCAGGTATAAAAAAAATAATATAACTAGATCAATTAAACCAGAACTTATTTATAGATATACCAAGATGAAAAATGTGTTTGAATTATGCGGTCCTCTATTGAATATAATTATTGAATTTTGTAAATCACAAAATGCTTTGTAAGTGAAATTAATCATGATGGATTTAAATTTTATCTTGATAATTTTTACTATAGTTTACAGATTAAAGGAATTTATAATTCTGTGCAAAAAATTATTGAAATATTTATAAGAGAAAGAGTTGATGTATTCCTTTCTCCAACTGTTATTCAAGCATTTATGCAATACCATGATCAATTAAGGAATATTGGTATTGAAATATCAACTTCAGAATTTATTGGTTATCATGAGTCAGATACAATAGCTGCGAGAAAGTATACAAGCTCAGTTCCAGTGTTCAGTTATCTATTATGTTTTCCCTTTAAAATATGGGGAATTATTGTCTTATCAATCCTTATCTTATCTCTGATCTCATCTATTGATAAGAAACTTGTTGTGAATTATAAGAAAATATCGAAATATTTCCGAAATTATTGTCTTTTAATGATTTCAAAGCCTTTGGAAAAACTTGTATTTCAGTCGACGTCTAAACAAATACTAATCGTTTGGTTATTCTCTGCATTTGTTTTGTCGATTCAGTTCACGACATATCTCATGGATTTCATGATAAGAACTGTTCCTGAGCTCAGAATTGATAACTTGGAACAACTGGCAGAGCACAGAGATATGAAAATCGTTTGTAGATATGAAGGATCATTTGCAACATATGTTAACATAACTGACACACCTCTCAAACAGGCTCTTTATCGACAGCTCAAGACCTATGAATATTTTGACCATGTTCAAACTGAAACTACAAATTGTTTACGGAAAGGATCATGTGCTTATATTGGAGATCGGTCAGGGATAATTATGACTCTGATTATGTTAAGTAAAGTGGAAAACATAATAAAAAATGAGCCTGCTCTTGTGGAAATTTTGCATATCTCTGAAAAGTCTGATTATAGCGAGCCATTCCTTTTTATTTACCAATCTAATTCACCAAGCTGGATCACAAATAATTTTAATAAATTGTAAGTTAAATTTCACTATAATTAATAAAATAAATTAATCAGGTTAAACTTGATCTATTTAGTATTAGATTATTCCGGGAAAATGGCATAACTGACCAATGGATTAAAAATGTGCTAATTTACAATCATAAAATAATTGGAGATCTTGGTCAGGTCATAAAAGAACCTGTGTTAAAATTTGAGCATCTTAATTTTAATAATGTTTTTGATTTATTTTACTTGTATATATTGGGCTTTTTAATTTCAATTGTAATTTTACTTGGAGAGAATTTAGATACATGTAAAATGTATCTCACAAAAGCGAGTCTGGAATTGGATCACCTTAACAAAATGATACCTTTACCATATCTACCCTTACTTTTCATATATCATAAGGTCTTCAAAATTTATGAGACTTACAATAATTTGAGTTTATTTGAGTTTTATTAAGAATTAAATTGACAAATAAAAATATCTTAAACCTGACTTGCCCATTATCCAGAACATTAAAAACATTGTGAAAAGTCCATTTTTAAGGTAACTAGGCCATAGTGGAAGGAGGCCCGGGAATAAACCAAAATATTGAAACTAAAGTACTCTGCTTGTGCCTTCTCCCAGCGCCTTCTGCCCGTGCTCTCTGCCCGTTGTCTTTGCCTGTGCTCTTTACATGTGCTCTTAAAAAGTATTTTCTGGAATTTTGAAAATTTTATCTTGATGAATTTAGATTGGCATTAAATTAGAGAAACATCATTAAATAATGATTACAATTGTAAATTTAAAATCACTAAGATCAAATTTTCAAAATTCCAAAACATCTTGCGTACTTAAATCAAATATAAAATTTGTAAATTTCTTTTGTTATCTAGAGAATATCCCCAGTGGGCACTCTCAGTGGGCCCTATCAGTGGGCCCTATCAGTGGGCCCTATCAGTGGGCCCTATCAGTGGGGCCCTTCCATGGGCCATTTGTCACTTCTCCCCTCTACACTTATCCCATCTCAATAAAGGTAGATATACTCAAAATAGAATTACCGTTACAATATCTATAAAATTGCATTTAAAAATGTTATTTCGAATTGGAAGACCTTGATTATCAATTGCATTTAAAATAATATCAAAAAATATAAAATTATTATTGAGCACGCTAAAAATCATTTCTAATTAGTCATTACACTAAAAAATCTCAAAAAAGAAAAAAATTGTTTAGATATATTTTTTTTTCATGGATATGCAAGAGGGAAGAAATATAATAAAATTTTTACTGGGCATTTATAGATTTAATTTTAGAATTTATTTGTAAATATTAAACTTAGTAGTCCAAATCATTTCAGTGCAATTATTTCAAATTCATCTGTTCATATAAAAACTTAAACAAACCCCCTATGCCTGGAATTGCCTATATAGCCAGCTTACAGCCATTAAAATTTTTAAAAATGCTAATAAACTCATCACGCTAAACTGCTATTAAATCAAATAAAATTTTATTGCTTAATATAAAATTTAAATATAAACAGGGCTAGGTCATAAAACACGTAGTGTATCTGATAATTCAAATTCTCTTTTGAGTTTGGAGTTATTTGTGGTTCCAGCTAGACACACGTATAACTTAAAAAATAAGGCATATTAAAAAAATTTATCGATGCGGGTAGGTATTTTTAATTACACTTAAAATTACATTCATTAACATTATAAAAAATTTGTGATAAGGTATTGTAGACGGCCTGAGCCGCCTAAGCGGTGGTCAATAAGACACAATTAGTTTTAAATAATATTTGATTTTTATGTTCACTGTTTAGAGAGTAGTAATCGACTGAGTGTTACATATCTGTGAATAGCAGTTCAGCATATATTGTGTAAT
>JAQIWF010001588.1:0-11481 GCA_034694965.1 Ceratozetes gracilis | reverse complement strand
TTTAAATATTTATAAAATGGCAATATTCAAGCTACATTTTGGTAAAAAAATATTTAAAATTCTATCATTAATTAAAAGGTTATTTAGGTTCAAGCAACAGAAGTACTTAAATGGGGTGGTTGTATGTTAGGAGTTTTCAGCTTTGGGGGGACAAAGTCGAACCCGAGATAAAATCGAGAGGGATAAAACAACAATTTTACTTTAATTATTGCATTTGTTTAAATTGATTGTTGTCTTAAAGACAGAATTCTTAGTTTTGTCTACAAATAAAACTGACCTAATAGAACTATCCCTGTTGTATCCAAATTATTTTACAGCTTTTTTTTTATTGTAAGAACTGTAATTCGTGTTTTATTGATGTAGGGTCAAGAATTATTTCTAAAGATACGTAATTTATGGACATAAGCTAATTAAATTTTAGACATTTTTATTGTCAAATTTTATTTCTGTTTTGAATTTTGAATTAAGTCTAAAATAAAATTGAATTTGAATTAAAGAAACAAAAGACCACCTGGTAACAATAGTGGAGGTTACTCCTTGTAATCAAACACTTTTGAAAATACCCTTTGATTATATAAAAAACTTAACATTATCTCTATAAACAAGCACTAGGTCTTTCAAGGTTTAGCAAAATATTTTCCCTTGTTGAGGTTGTAGTTAAATGGTTACCGCTTCTCGTTAAACCCACCTCCATACTAACACAGTACCTATATAGACCAGGGTTCGCCACGGGTCCCGACTTCAGGGGGGGATCAGGTAGGGGAGAAATGGAAAAATTTTGGTCAAAATCTAGGGGGGGGGGAGTCCCAAAAACTCATCGGTTTTGTATTACAATTTTTCGAGATTTTAGGAAAAAAAACACTAAAAATTTTGAAAATTTTTCAAAAAAAACCCTAATTTTTTGGGAAAAAAGTAATTTTTGGGGGCAAAAACCCTAATTTAGTGGGGGAAAACGTAATTTTTTGAGGGAAAAACTCAAATTTTAGGAGAAAAATCCAAGATTTTCATCCAAAAACCGAAAAAATTTGCCTCGCTTTGCTGGGTAGGTAGGGGGCTCCCAATTCACAAATCTCACGAGGGACATCTGCGTTTACCCCCTCCTATGGCTACCCCTGCCTTAGATCAAAATGTTTGACCATGGTTTGTTTGCTTATTAAGACAAATATAAATTTTAACATAACATTTAATACTTTATTTTAATAAAATTTTGTAATACAAATGAGTTAATATTATTTCATAATTATTATAATTTAAAAAAAAAATGTAGAATAATAAACTTGTACAAAATATTTTAATTTTTCTAAAATAAAAGACCAAAGAGCATATAAAATTTTAGCCTAAATTAATAAAAGTTTTAGAAAGTTTATTTTAGACAAAATATGTTTTAGAAATTATATAAAAAGCAGATTTTAAAATCATTTAAAAGATCATTTAAAAAATAGTCTTGTTCTAATAATAATGCTAATTAACCCAAACTTATTACATTTTATTAATTTTTTTGCAACGCGGCCAATCTAGCCTTGTGGAAATTGATTAATTTCTCCAATAAAGTTGCAAAAGCATCATTAATCTTTTTGCCCTCTGGAGTAAGGGGTGTCAAGGCCTTGAATAGACCTAAAACGGAAAGATCTGTCACAATTTCCTCCTTCTCATTTGCAATGGCAGTCTCTTTGCCCTTTCCATAAACCCGATCCCATTCGATAAGTGCTTCGACTAAAAATTGCTTAACAAAACGTATTACATCCACTTTAGTGTTTAATCTTTGAACAGGGTGACCCAACACTCCACTGAGTACATCACTAAAATAATCTTTAAAGTAAGTGAAAACAATCCTGAAGAATGTAATGGCTTCGCCACCCAATTCTGTGCTAGTTTTCATATTATTTAACTTGGTCACAGCATCTTTGATAGAATGTATTGCATTTTTCAACCCGGTTATCAATTTGCTCTTTTCAGTTTTGGATAATAGTTTCAAAGCTGATGCTGTTTGATCCAGTAGATTTGTTGTATCCTGAACCATTCCGTCGTATAACTCTTTTCTGGTGTCATTGGTGTGACCTTCAAAAGCTTTTTTGAATTTTACGTCAAACTCAGCTGAAAATTAAAATAATTTACTTGTTCATTTAATAATAATAATATCGTTTTAATTAACCTTTGTCTAATTCACTCTCTGAAAGCCATTTGGGAGAACCACTTTGTACAGGTATGGCAGTTTTGTCTTGTATACCCAAACCAATGCAAAGGCTTACAAATATAATAGCAATTGAGTACATTTTCCCAAATTACAAGATTACAATTTAAATTTAATTTGTAATTTATATGGAAATGGGCTTAAATTGTGGATTGACTATTAAATATATACCAAATAAGTATATAAGTTATTTATAACCATGGTTGTGCACACGGGTTGATTTATATGAGTGACATTCTATGTAAATTTATGTGACCAAGGTATACCCATAAACATTTTAAAATTTACATATAGAATGAGTCAAAGTAAAAATTAAAGTTTCTAGAGCTAAAAATAGTGGCACGATGATTTGATAAATTTAAAACACTGATAAGAAATTACATTAAATTCATTCAATAATTCAATGTTAATAATAATTTATATATAATTCTTAGCCGAGTCCTATAACTACTCATCTTTTGTAAAGTAAGGTCCATGAAAAACCACATATACACTTACAATTGGATTATTTCTAGAGTGATATTTTATCAGGGTATTTGAATGAAACAATTAAGAAATTCTGATAAAACAAGTCGATTTGTAAGTGAAAAACCTGCTACCCAGAAGTTTTGAAGCATTGGACCATGGTAAACTTTGAATTTATATTCCATTCAATTGCTGGTATTCTATCTAATTCTATGCAAATGAAAGTTACGGTGGACTACATGTAAGGTATATAATGTTATTGAATGCAGTACAAATTCGAAGTTTACCATGGTCCAATGCTTCAAAACTTCTGGGTAGCAGGCTTTTCACTTATAAATTAACTTGTTTTATCAGGATTCCTAAATTGTTTTATTCAAATACCATGATTAATTATCACAGTAAAAAGACTTGGATTATTAGTATTCTCTCAACTCAAGACAAATGGACTACTCTTTGAAGGATAGGGATCTCATATTATTCAGCAATACTATTGTCTGAAAAGTTTAAATATAATATGAGACCAAATATGTGATGGAATTCTTGTTTATATTCTTCGCGTACATTGATTTCGAGGAATATTTCCAAAGAAAATGGCATTTCATTCATAAGAGACTTCTTTTCTGAGATTATTTTGAACTCTGACAATGCGAACTTGTTCAATTGCAAATAAGAGATGTACAGTCTATCTCTTATTAGCGCGTCTCAACTTGAGTAATGTAAGCTCTTTATCTAATTCCTTTTATTCTATTTGTCATAGAGATATTCTAGATAAAGAGCTTATTTGACTCAAGTTAAGACGTGCTAATAAGAGATAGATTGTACACTGTACACTCTTTTTTAGTAGAATATTTAGTAAAAAGTTACCATGATTCAAAGCACTATTGCTTAATTTAATGAGTTAAAGGTTATTTGAGTCATAATTATGAGGTAAAACTGCTTTCATTACTTTTTTCTCTGACTCAACTAAAAAATCATTACCTGTTCATTGGATTTGCCGACTCTGTAGGTCATGATAACAATATTATGCCATTTATTTATCAGATTCTATCACTTATTAAGTTATTGCAATGCTTTCCAAATACAAATTTTAGAAATACGTTGAGAATGTGACCACAAATTTGGAGATATCTTATCTGTAAGTTTAGAACATAATATAATTGAATTATACATTACTAACCAAATAATCAATATTTAATAAAATAATGTAATATCGATGTAAACTTTCGATCATAAGCAGGGGTCGCCATTCAACTCTATCCTCAGGGGGAATTCGCAAATCCCCCCTATGGCAACCCCTGATCGTAAGTAACTTCTTTAGGAAATTGTAATTTGATTTCAAGAATAGATTACTTGATGTGAGTTATAATTTAAATGTGTTTTAGAATAAGTTCTTTAATTTCTTTTATTCAGGGCTGGCAAAGATTTTTGTCCCTGGGGTTAAATATAGACTACAATTTTTTAGAATAAATCAAGTAGGTGGTATGTTGGCAGAGAATCGAATACAGTGCTTTTTGTTCACTAAAATTCAGTTTAAGCTGTCTTAAATCCTATTGTAAATCTAGGTGAATTAACTAAATTAAAGTAAATGTCAGATATAATAACATAAGTTATAAAAATACTTTACCAGGGAACAAATTTTAAAAGAAAATATCCCTATATTTTACTAATTTTGAGGTAAATTCCGAATTTGAGGAGGATGCTTTTGTGTGTTGGGCTCTTTCTCATCCATTGCATCCCTGCTTTCATTATAATTGTAAGTGAATCTCATTCCAGAAATTTTTTTACAAGTGGTTTGTCTTTCAATTATTTATGTCTTCTTTGGTTCACTGCTATTAATTTAATTAAGAAAATCAGAGAAAGCTCTCCAATAATCGAGTAAAACATTGAGAGATCGAATCGACTCTATTTTTCTTGTTTTACATAAAAATAAGGCATAGATTCCGACTCCATTCCAACTCAAATTATTTTCTGTCGTTTAGATCAATACAAAACACAAAACCTTTTTTTTATTTTTTTTTTACCTTATTTTACATATTTCGAGCTCAAAGTCTATACAAATGTCTCTTATTTTTCCAATTAACCCAATTGTATCCGAGCAGAGACAGGAGTTACATGTCTATTATATCAGTAAATCTCAACATGTACATGTTCCTTCAAAGAATATTCTTTTGAAATACCATCTGAGTGTGCAATACTCAAGGAAAATTTAAGCTCAAAATTTGAAATGCTAGTCTATGTTAAATAAAGTAAATGTACTAGAATACCTTGACCATCTTTCAATGGATTTGTCTTTTGGGAATTCCTTTGTAAAGATCACAGATGTTTTAGATTTCATAAAAATGAGTTGTAGTTCGAGTCAATCGAGTATTTTATGTGAAGATATCTAATGATAATAATAAACACAATATTAAGTTAACACCGATTATTGACTCAATATTTTTGAGACTTTTCTTATACTGTATTTTAATTCATTCGAAGTGCAAATATTTCGGAGAAATTTCACTCAAATTGAATTCAGTGAACACAAGAATCTATGAAAAGAATGATTTGATGACTCAATAAATATAATGCCTTCACTTCTAACACAATAATAAAATGCAATGAATTCTTAATAATATTATGTTATGTTATGCTCTCAGAACTTATGCTTATGTTGTGTTCAATCAATAGTTTGACATCTCTTCGGCATTTCCGAAGAGATGGGACTAAATATTTCTAAACATTTAAATCAATACTATTTTCCTTTTCCTATAAATCAGGACTACTTTTATATGTTTTTGCGTTGTATTATTGGAATGCCTTATATTTGAATAAATTGAATAAATATTGACTTTTGATGTAAACATTAGTATAATGAAAACAAGCTAGATTACTTAACGGACAGTACCAAGATCATATATCTTATTTTCTTGATTATTAGAAAACTAGTTTAACTAATATATAAGAAATGTCTAAGGTAGTGGTATTTGTAATGGTTGGTGCCTTGGTAGGTACACTTGGGAATTATATTAGAGTATTTAGCATAATGTAGAATGTATTTCAATTGCATTACAATAGAATCGGATTGAATAGAAGGGTACAAACAAATTGAATCTGAACTTAATATAATTTGTTGCGACAAAAGTGTAAACAAGGAATATATGATTTGTTTGCAGGTCATCTTAGAGATAGGTCCGGCGCGAGGCAACAACTTTGAGTTTTATCCTCCAAACTGTCGGATAATAGCATTGGATTACAACAGTTATTTCGAGAAATATTTTCGCGAAAATAAGTCCAAATTTCCTCACATTATATGTGAAAAGTTTGTCAATGGAATGGCTGAAGACATGCGACAAATAGAAGATAACTCCGTGGATGTGGTGGTCGCCACTTATGTCTTATGCAGTGTTAAGGATCGCAATAAGACTCTACAAGAAATTCAAAGAGTATTGAAAAAAGTGAGTCAATACTAAACCGGATCTCTATTTAAATATTATAATCTAATTTTCAAAACGTATTTACAGTAAAAGTCTATTGATTTTGAATGCAATCGAATAAAAATATGTTAGGATTTGAATATATTTTGAATATTTGCTTAAATTTATGCCAATATTAAAGCATTATATCAATGGTTAGGGCGGAACCTACTACTTCATGGAACACGTAGGATACCCACAGACCAGCACCAAACATATTCTACTCTTTTTAATCCAGTTAATTCTTCAACCATTTTGGTATGCATTCCTCGGCGGCTGTCACTGTCATCGGCAGTCCTGGTCTCACATTCAGAAGGCCGGCTTCAAATCACTTGACCTTAACTATGAATATCCTAACGAAATGTTTTTCATAGCAAGAGCTCATATCTGGGGAACGGCCACTACTAATCATTTTAGTAAATCTATTAAAAGCAATAATAATCTAAACAAAAAGTTTTAAATTTAAAACAATTTAAGTGATAATCAATTTGTTTTCCTTTAGATATTTCAGAAAAACTAGAATTTTACAGATTAACATGCTCATTTGGCCACAGCTTTAGTTGAAGGGAAACACTATGAAGACAGAAATTAAATTTCAAAAGACTCGATAGAATCGATAGAATACTTAATTTAACGAAAACATCTAAAATTTTCACTCAACAATAATTAGACAATTACCAGGTTACATCTTGTAACATTATAGACTTTATGTGGATATTTGAATGCAGGGTATGTCAAGAGACATGATAGTTATTTTTAGGCAAAATATGGCAAATCTTGATGTCCAATTCTAGGCTAAATACCGTTTAAATTGAGCCAATTTGTCAAAAAAAAGGAAAATTGCAATTTTCACAATTTTTATCTGCAGGGGGTTTTGGTCTCATCATTTGCCCTTGATGAACCTTATTTGAATGATAACAATATCATGTTATTGAGAAAAATAAGACATTTGAGCATAGATTGGAAATCTCATGAGAGACGAGAATTTAAAGGTTTTCTCATTTTCGCAAAAAAAACTTTGGATTTGGTCTGAATGTGTGTTGAGCTCACATTTATTGAAAATTTGTGTGCATTTATTCCTGGTTTATATTTTATTTATTCGATGAACTAAAACGAAACTAATGTTCAAACATAAGACAATTTCACTCAACAAAAGTCAATTGGATTTCCGCCAATCAATCAAAGTTTGGTTCGCAGAAAAAGTTCAAAAGCTTTTGACAAAAAATGTTTTATTCATTAATTTGTGATTCAATTAAATCGATCTAAAAATGAGTTATAAAACTGAAAATATTATCAAAAAATAAGCTTAGATTCATTTAAAAGTATTAAAGTAATTCTGTACAATTTAATATCCATTATGCATTTGTACTTGATCATATTAATAATAATTAAAAATAAATATGATTCGCTTCAGATTATTAAATCAATTATTCCTTGCTAAAAATTCCATCCCCTCTCTCTCTCTCTCTCTCTCTCTCTCTCTCTCTCTCTCTCTCTCACTCACTCACATACTCTCTCTCTCTCTTTCTTTATGTTTGTTTTCTCTTTGAATGTATAATTCGTTTCTCGTTTTAATAAAATAATTGAATTAAGTTTGAAAAATGAAGTGAAATAAGTATTATCTGAATTGACATCAAATATATGGAATGATGTCATCACGACTTTTAGACTCAAATATTTCAAGTAATTTGTAAAAAGTTTCGATGAATTTTGAAGACATTAAAAATGTTTTAAGTCTTTTCAACAAATCTATTGGAGTAATATTACACTCGAATATAGTTTTATGAAATACTTGTGATAAGTGTTCATCAATCGATAGATAATAAGAATTCTAAAAATTTGGCACTTGAGCATGGTCAAAATTAGATTTCTCTTTAAACAAGTGAAGAATTAGAAATAGTGACTCAAATAAGTGTTAATAAAAAGCAGATTCGAGTGTATTTCGATAAAAGCTTTCCATTAAGTGTTGAACTAAACAATTCTCAAAAGTGGCACAAAAGACAACTGAAAGAGAAGTAAAATCTCAGAACTATTAACAGACAATAATATCTGAGTGCAAGTGTCGACACAAATGACAATTCAGTCAAAACTCGATCCCATTTAATGAAAAATTAATTCATTTTTATGGAAAACAATTGGTTTATCACAGCTTTAAATAAGTTAAGAGTAATTAAATTAATAAAATAATTAGTCATTCAATTAGAATAGTTGTAAATATAGTGAAGACTTTACTTATGAGGAAGTCCTCCACTTAAATATAACGATCGCCGAAATGGTATTCACAACACAATAGAAGGAAGAGATTACGAAAGCAATCAATACTTTGAAGTGAGAAACAGATACCTCACGGGATATCATACAACGCAGTGCTTCGATCGGTAGAGTCAAAGGAAGTGCTTTACTCACTATCCTTAGTAGTCGTGGCATAGACTCTATCGGCCACGTTATGCCACACAAGAACACCCCCGGAATCACAGTTCCTATAATTCAAAATATTATTAATTTTATTTAATTTTATAAGAATTGAATTCTTGATTACCCGAAGTGAGAAGAATAGCAAAAATGCCATTCGGAGAGATGGCAGAAATCAATAGACCGAAGGATATTCCAACAACTCCTTGCAAGTATACCATTAAAAATAAAGGCATTACCGGTCCTCTCATTGGAATATCAGAGATAATGAAAGTAATGGTCAGAACTAATAGTTCTTGAAATACAAGAACTATTAATTGTGTTATGAAATGTGAGAGCAATACTTCGAGACCGGAAGTGCCCGTTGATAGACAGCGCTCGAGCAGACCGTTCAAGTCGTCGGTGATGAGGAGATAAGCCGTTAGTACCATGGGTGAAATGAAGATTATAGCGATAACATAACCCGGCGCTAAAAATTCCATAAATGTTGGACTTTCTGAGCCGTAAATTATTTGTTTGACAACTATTGGCGCCGAATATTTGGCAAAATATTTGTCACTTATTGTCATCAAAAAGTTTTTCAAAGATTTTATAATTGAATAAATCAATTGCTGACCAATCACTGCATTCGACAAATCAGTATATATTTTGACATTACTTTCATTAATTTCTTGTGACTGAAATATAAAGGAAATAGTCGTTAGATTTTACAAATAAATAAATTGAAGTAAGGTCTTTCAAACTTCTTAAATGTCATCTTGACAATTATATAAGTTAATCAACTACAATATGAACAGGATTATCAGTTGAAATCAATAAATACCGTAATATTTTTGCCATTATATCTCATATCAATTAATTGAGAAAAGTTTTGTGAGAGAGTGATTGCGGCCCAAACCTGTCCTCTGACGACAGCTTCGATCGACGAGTCGTGTGTCGAGTATTGGAATTGTTTCATAAGATTGTTGTCTAACGAAGTTAATAGCTTTTCGCTCAATAGTCTGGACTTATCAGCGCTGAAAACGGCAATCGGTATACCTCTGACCTGACGTCCAATCGATAGACTGAATAAAATCATTTGAAAGGATGGGAACAAAAAGAAGAATAGCATTAGGACTGGATTTCCACGCATTACAAACATATTTTTCTTAATTGAGGCCAAAAATCTCATAAAATTAAAAACAATAAACTGATTGTCGATTGCGGCCAAACGCCGCTCACAGAGCGGCCACTCAGCCATCGGTAGCGATGGCTTACACTCAATGTCATCACTAATAAAGTTATTATTATTTGTTTGACTGAATTCACTATCAATTTGGCACAACTTTGAATATAATCCATGAAATGTATTCGCATTAAATCTGATTAACATTTTTTGAGGTCTGTCTTCGGCTATGACTCTGCCGTCCCTCATGAGACCAATTTTGTGGGCGCCGCCTACTTCTTCGATGTAATGTGTGGTTATTAGAACTGTTAGACCTATTAATCAATAATTATTAATAAAATTTATTTAATATTAATTTGAGTGAAGAAAACCTTCTTCTTTGCAGAGGCTATTCAAGTGATCCCAAATACTGGAGCGTATGAGTGGATCCACATTTACTGTGGGCTCATCTAAAAGTAAAAGTGGTGGCGAATGTATCAGTGATACGGCCAATGAGATCCTCCACTTATGGTTATCTGACAGATGGCGAACCAATTGGTTTTCATCCGATAAATTGAAAAGTGAGAGCAAAAAATCTACTCTTTGATAGATGATAGCCATCGGAACTTGATATAAGTAGCCGTAGTATTGAAGAGTTTCATCAATTGTTAGCTCTTCATAAAGAGCTATCATTTGAGGCATAAACCCGACTCCTATACCTGGCACAGGACCTTTTGCAGGATTCGTTCCGAACACCTGAATCCGTCCACTTTTCGGTCGAAGTCGTCCGATAATACACTTCAAAAAAGTAGTTTTACCGCAACTGCCAGAACCTGAATCAGTTCATCGTTTTAAGTATTTATAAGTATTTGAGTTCAGTTTTAATTAAACCAATTGATGACAAACCTATGAGAGCGTAGATCCTTCCCTTTGGCACTTCAATGTTGACTCGATTGAGAACAAGTTCCTTGTCATAAGAAAAGGAGACATTGTCCACAAGAATAGCACATTTGTCCGGTTCTTCACCACATTTATCACTTGGTTGAGAGTCAGAGCGATGAATATTATGAATCTGTCTGAAGAAGGGCGCAGTACTCAAAGTAAACCGAAGTGCATCCAAAGAAGCCAATCGGCCGTCCTCTTCATCGCTATCATATTCCGGTTCAATATTTTGAACGCAATAAGACATCACTTGTTTTCATTTGAGAGAAGAGAAAGTGATTTGTCCTGAATTACAAGTCGAGGAAAAAAATCTTAAGAATTCAATCTAAAAGTCGTTAAAAAAATTAAAGTAATTCTAATTTTTGGATTTTCCTCTTCTCTCGAATCACTTTTAGGGTAAAAAGAAATTTGTTTTCAATAAAAAGATCGAAAACTTGTTTCGTAAGAATAGTAGACATAGTGTAAGAAAAACGGTTAAAACACACATTTGATGGAAAGATAAACCTGATGTGCATACTTGAGGCAGAACTGAAATATTTGAGATTAGCTAGTAAATTCCCTATTTTACTATTGTACAAATAAAATAAAATATTTAATAAATTTCGATCACAATCTCCCATTACTCGAGTGAAGCGTTTATTTTCTAATTGCAGACATCAATCACTTTAGACACCGCATGAAAAGGCTATTCAATAATTCAGAAACTATTTGAATAAAATTCAAATCAGTGTAAAAACACGCATAAAATGTTAACATCAGGTTCACCATGATAAATATTAAATACAAATTCTACTTTAAGCGAAATTTAAAAAATGACTTCATTTTCTTTCAATGAATTTAACAAATAATTTAATTAGATTTAAGTCTAAATA
>JAQIWF010001587.1:0-11482 GCA_034694965.1 Ceratozetes gracilis | reverse complement strand
GTTATTATATAAATTTCTTAATTTACCTTCTTTATAATTTATAAGTTTATATGTTATAAATTATTATGTTACTATTTATAATTATATAAATGCAGACTTATAAAGTGAGGTCATTTAAGTTGTATATTCTGTTACAGTAATGTGTGGTATGAACTTATACATAAATGTTTATAAACTAGCAAGGTTGAGTACTCTTACAGGGTTAATAAGACAATTGCTAGTTTGACTAGGGTATAAATGGTTGTTACCCTGCTCTAATTAACATGTTCTAAATACTAAATAAAGGATAATTTTTGTAACATTAGTAGTAAAGTTGTTGCAAAGGGTTTATAAACATTGAGAAAAGAGTACGGAATATGTGAACAATATTGGGGTCGAAATTGACATTTATTTACACGAATTAAATGAATATATATTTTGTTAGCAATTATTTCACTCCAAATAGGGATCAAATTGGGATCAAAGCAATCAATTGGTCATCAAATCCCTTATTATCTCTATTATTATCTTTGAAAATGTCTTATCTGTCAAATGTTTGATTAGTGGGAGTATTGTGTCTAACATTGTGTCCATCAAAACAAAATGAAGTCAAAGAAATCATTAACTGATTCGAGGGGTCGAAGAGTTGACTCAACGTTTGATATCTTAGAATTGGCCCAACATTTGAGGAAAGAATACATTTTTGTGTCCAATGAGAGGAATCACTTGCAAAGACTCAATGAAAAGGTAACTCAATTGGGGTTCAAATGATTGGTTATGAATCTTGTTTTGATCACTTCGTAGGTATTGACCGCTTCTTCGCGAGTCTTCAACACATCTTATATTAGTGGAGAACAAAGACTTATATCTCTGGGAAATACAGATCTATTGAATTGTTTCAATGCTTTCAATCGATTAGAAAGCGTCCACTTTATCGACGGCTACAAGAAATTGGGTTCAAATGAGTCACTAATTTCTGAACTATTCTCTCATTTGAGGAAAAGCCCGGAATTATTGGCAAAATATTTGATTAGTTTTGAGAAATCAAATCCGGAATCCGTGGAAAATATATCACAAATAGTTTTGTCGAGTTTTTACTCCAATTGTATACTAAATGAGGACAAAGTATTTGCCTTACATTTGATGAAACATTTGATTAGTGTTTCGCTTTCGGTAACCGATAATCCGCGGCGAGTATTGCGTTACAACTGGTGTGCATTCAGTCATATATATCGCATGTTTTGCGACCAAATTCTTGAAGCGAAACCATTCCTGACGGCAGCTCTCTATGAACCAGTTATGCAACTCTTAGCCGAAGACGACCTCTTTCTAGATATGGATCCGAATAGGGCTGCCGTTCGCTTCCCTCCTTCAGAGAGAATAAGACATTTTGGGAAAGAAGGGACTCAACTCTATTATGAGAATTTGCAGAAATACCGCATTTGGACGATCAACAAATTGGCCGCTTTTGTCACTAAGTTTGTCGACGGAATTCATACCAATATCTTCTGTTTCCCTCAAAGTCTCTCTTGGATTATAAGACAGGCATATAATATACTGATCCAAAACAAAAGCACTGGAGTTCGTGAGATCAGTGCTATTTGTACTGATCTTATCTTTGGCTTCTTTATATGTCCTGCAATTTTAAGCCCCGATTTGTTGGGCATTACTGACGCACACGTCAGTCATATCTCACGATTTAATTTACAACAAATCGCGCAAATCATTCAAATGTTAGCCCTTTCCAAATGGGAAGAAATTGACCCCAAATTGGATGACCTCTACTCAAAAGTGTCTAAAGAAGGGATTACAACACTATTAGATCATATTCTCAAGAAACGAACCGATTATTTACCACAAGAACACAATAATTTGCAATTCATCACCAGATCATCGATTTTTATATCGGAAACAGAACTCAAATCTATTATTCGATTCATTAAATCCGTTAATTTGGAGACAGAAGACGAAAGTATTAAAAAGCTTAAAGAATTGGTCGAAAAAATTGGGGAAAAGTTTATAATTGAAAGCAATGAGAAAATAATTGCGAATTCGAGTCCAGAAAACTCTCCCCGAAATAGAAGAAGTATTTTGAATCGCGTCACCAAAAGTAAGTCCAAATCTATTGAAACACAATTGAGTACTTCGAGTGCCGACAACTCCTCCCAAACTCTCAATAAGTTAAATGATTCTCAAGTAATCGAAGTATTAGTGATACCAATCGGAACAAGTCGTGAGTGTCCGGGAATGCTAACTGAAGAGAAAGTCCTTAAGGCTGAGCAGCAGAAAAGACCGACAAAAGTTAGAATGAATTTGGATCTCTTGTTGACTCAAAACAATGAGGAGACTGAAAGTGTGGTCAGTGCTATCAGTGGCAGTGCTATTAGTGGCAGTGAGAAGAGAACTCGATTTTCTCTTTCTCAGGACCAGGAATCAATCGGAACCAGCGATAACTTGGAAGCTATATCTGAGGCGGCGTCTAATCATTCGGTTGAGTCCTCTTTAGATATGGAGAATGAAAACGACAATATGTCGGATATGGTGTCCGCCAATGTAAGCAGCGGTAGAGCCACTCCTAATGTTAGCGGTAGAGACACTCCTTCATCGCATTCACCGAATCAGTCGAATCTCTCTTCCAATGAAGAGGTAGTAATCGAGCCTATGGTTGACCCTGTTGCAACACCTGCTGATATTCCGACCCCTACTATTGGCTTTGGTTCGAGGAGATTAAATACTATTCCCATCACTCAACCCAATCGTCCCAATAATAGGGATGACATCGAAGATAAGTTCGGAAAATTCGATATAAAGCCTGTGGCGGCTGTCGATGAAACCAAGTCTATGCTGAGCGACACGTGGAGTACAGATGTGTTGGGCAGTGATTCAGAAGCTTTCGAACAGACAGAAAATGCCTCTAATTTGCAGCCGTCGGCTATGAATATGATGTTTGGCGGACATCCTTCTCAAGCATTGCAGTCAATATTGGACTCATCGGAAACTGCGAGTCAGAGCGACGCCTGGAGTACAGATGTGCTCACTTCTGATACCGAACGTTTGCAAGAGTTTGATCCCGACGACAGCTCCAGTGTCACCAGATCTGAACCCGAAGAAGAAAACTTTGCAAATATATATGAATACAATAATGTTATCGAAAGTCCCAAAAATGGAACTCTTAAACAACGAAACATCAAAATTAGTACCAATTCTTCAAACTTTGCTACGAATTCCTCTCAAGACAGTGAAACGTCTGTCAATCCAGTGATTATTCGTCCCAAAGGAGTGGTTAACTCTAACAAAATACTTAATCTCAACAAAACCGAAAGCGAACGCAACAATTCGTTTGGAGATCCGACCATTTCTGACAATAGCGACCACTTTTCAGACTGTTTTCCAATGTCTTTATCGCCAACCCTTTTGACACATAATATGCAATCACTCGGAAGGTTGAGCTTTGATGTCAGGAAGTTTGACGAAGACTCGTCTGTTCGCACTCTTATTCAGGAAAGCCTTTATTCCAATTTCAAACCCAATGGAATGGCAACAAATGGATCGCTCGTATCTGAACTCTTGTCTCTTGAGTTGACTCAACAGAAGAGTAAAAAACAATCGAATTCAGAGCTAAGCAACAGTTTAATCGACTTTGAAATGGAAATCTCTTCTGACGGACAAACCATTCAAAACCACTCCCAACAGAGCACTCCTATTATCAACGAATCAATGAATTTGTTGAATGAAATCGAAGAGAATTCGATTAAAGGGACGAACAGTGAAAACGAGTCTCGAATGAGTTATACGAGTATTTCGAGTTCGACACCAAATACTGTGATTGAAGTGAATTTGTATAAAGCGATTGGCAATAGTGTGAGTCGACCGGTAAGTACTGAATCGACCGGTGCTATTCCTAAAACCACAAAACCCATATTGAATGCAAACACTCGGTTTCATCAATACTCGTCCAATGATGAAGACCTGAGTCGCCACTCATCCAACAGAAAGGGATTCTTTAAACTTTCAAACTTTAAATCCACGTTCAAAGAAAAGATGCGTTCTTTTAAAGATAAGAGGGTTTCCTCTAATGACGAGTCCTATGATTACGAGAATTTGAGAATTAATCGATTGAGTGTTGAGTCCAATGATTCAAAAAACGAATCTTCGGATGAAATTCTCGCTAAATATAGGGCTAAGGGTTCGCCTCTGACTACTAGCGATGAGAGTAGTCCTAACAAAGCGAATATAATTGTGGACTCAGTGGTAGAAGAAGATAAAAACGATTTAATCGATGAATCAGAGTTCCTAAACATCACCAAAAAGAAGTTAAGAAAAGTTTTGGGTTCTATTGATTTGATTCATTTGCCGCCAGTTTTGAACGAAACCATTCCTAATGACAACAAAAGCAAATTCATTGAAATCACTCATATTTTAAAGGTTTGTACATTCGGTAAACTTTGGGTAAATGGCATTTGTTTTGATTGTCTTTATCTTCAGATGCTTTTGGCGGAAGCCATTAGTTTGAGGCACAACAGTCATACCGTTCTATTGCACGAAACTCTTCGTAGTGTCCAAACTCTGGATGAGAACTCATTTCAAAAGCTCTTTTGGTCTCTTAAAGAAGATTATAAGAAGAGAAACGTTTACATCGCATACCTGACCCGTTCCAGACAACAGCTGTTATCGACTTTAGCCTATTTTGAGGCAATTATAGAACACATGGAACGCGAAAAATGGATTTGTTCTCAGAATTTAATTTCCATTTCTTTAAAACAATTTTTGGAGCGAAAGGAGAGAAGCGTTCAGTTATTCATAAAGAAGTTCCAGTCGTTGATAGCGGCCGACGAAAAGACTCAGTTAGTCGACAAATTCATGGGTTTTCTTGAGAATAGTCTTAACGGAGACATTCAATGGCAGTCGGCGTCTGACCAACAGTTGTGTGGCGCCAAACCGGTGATCGAACGATATGTCATGAGTCAGATCTATATCCACGCTCTGTATCCCAATGGAGACGGAGATGTATTGCGCGACCAAATCCTTAATAAACACATCCAAAGTCTGTCGACAGTCATTACACCCAACCATAAAGATCTGGGAATTCCAAAGATCTATCACTCGGAGAGTCCGTGGCCTTCAGCACAACATGAGATACTTTCGATCGGCGCTCATAAGACTCCTCGCGATAAAGTAAAATGTGTTGTCAAGTGCTGTACAAATATAATGAATTTGTTGAGTCTGGCCTCAGAACGTTCAGTGCCGGCGGCCGATGACCTCATGCCTGTACTCGTGTTTGTTCTCATTAAAGCTAATCCTCCATCACTTCTATCGACTGTTCAATACGTTAACAGCTTTTATGAGAAGCACTTTGAAGGAGAGGACGCCTACTGGTGGACACAGTTCTGCTCTGCCATCGAATTCATTAAAACAATGGATTAGTTATTGGATTGTTTTAAAACTAATTATAATTTTAACAAAAGATTAATATATTATATGTTTTATTATTTGAGTGCAAATGAGTGACACTTTTATCCCAACTGTGGTCTGAGTCCTCTTCTGTTGCAAATAGCGATGAGTTATGAGGCGCTCATTCATTATATTTAAATAGAATTGAATTTTAACGGATTTATTCCCAAATCATTGATATTTTCAATATTTTTGGCCATTTATTACTGAATTGATTGATATTTTGAATAATTATTTATACTATAATTGATTTAAATTTCTATTATTTTATTTAATTTTCTAATCATTCGATTAATGCTATTATAATATAAATAATATTTAATTTTGATTATGTAATAAACGCTCAATTTTTAAGCCCTTTTAGTGGAACTCATGAGTTAATGCTGACCACAATGTGTCCTCAATTGGACAACAAATTGGTTGATCACCTGCTGGACCAATGAGGGTCTAAATGAGTGAATGTAGAGATTGTGTGACGTTGTCATTGAATGGTCCCAAAAGTGAAAACAACAGAATCTCTTGTTTTGATTGCTCTTTAAATTGAATTGTTATGAATAGATATAACCCCAGAAGAAGAAGAACCCGATCTTCGTGTGATCCCGACAACAGTGGCGACCACTTAAAGATTGTCAACGGAATCGCTTTGTTTAAGAATAAGGTTTTATTGCATTTCTTGAATCGATTGACAATTTGTTTGATTACAGAATCATTGGTTAAACGTCTCTTCAGTTCTCAATCGATTTAAAAACGACTCCAAGTTTTGTGATTTTCAGCTTCAAATTGAAGATCGAGTCTTTGATGTTCACAGAGTTGTCTTAAGCGCTTCCAGTCTTTATTTCGAAGCCTTGTTTTCTAACGATTTGGTCGAAAAACAGTCAAAATTCGTTGAAATCAAAGATATTTCCGCAAAAATATTTGAAACACTTCTCGAATACATATATTCAGGAGATCTGGCCATCAATGGCGACAATGTCCAGGAATTGTTGTCTGCGGCCAATCGCCTGCAGTTAACTGAAATCGTGTCCATTTGCTGTCAATATCTGACCAAACAATTGGATCCAACAAATTGTGTCGGAATCTTAAGATTCGCTGAATTCCATTCCTGTACTTCTTTGAGGCTCGAATCCAGACGTTATGTCGAAAGACATTTCGCTGAAGTCATAAAAGAGGAGGAATTCGCAGATTTACCGAAAGATGTTTTGAAAGGTTTTCTTCGAAGTGAAGGTTTGAGTATTGATAATGAGTTCCAAGTCTTTGAAGCGACCGTCAAATGGCTTCTTAAGGATCAACAAAATCGGTTCCAGTATTTAAGTGAACTCATGGATTGCGTCAGAATTCCTGTCATTCCTATCAAACAAATGGAGTCATTCATAGATAGTTGTGATAACGAAGACCTGAAGATAGAATTGGGTTCAGTCCTCCGGAGTCATAAAGAGGCGATCGCTTCAGTGGAGAGCAGCAAAAAACTGCACTTAATTGCAGTGAATTGTCAAAAGAGTTCAGTGAATAATGGCTTTTATGACGTCCGATGGCAGCCCAGAATCAATGCTAGAAAATACATTTACGTAATCGGAGGCATTCATCAGTCCAGCCATCGATGGAATGACGCAAAACCAGTCGCTATCGCCGAACGATTAGATATACTTAGGGGTCAGTGGAAGTCATTACCAAGTCTTGAGTTTCCCCGAAGCTGTCATTGTATGGCTGTCCTTAACGGACAGTTATATGTTGTGGGGGGAGAATGTGAATCACTCATATTAGACAGCGTTGAGATATATGACCCGCACAACAATGAGTGGACAAAAGGCAAAGGTATGAACCACCCTAGGTCATGCTTTGGTATGTGTGCTCTCGACTCATACATATACGCGTTGGGCGGTTGGATCGGAGACAATGTGGGCAATACCATTGAAAGATTTGATCCCATCGCCAATGAGTGGAGTTTTTATGGCCAACTGCCGGATATCCGGTTCGCAATGGGAGTGATTGCATTCGAAGGACTCATTTATATAATCGGGGGATTTAATGAACAAAATCGAGTTCTGAAGACTGTCCTCAGCTATAATCCGGTGACTCATGAGTTCATAAAGTTGTCGGATATGATTCAAAGCAGGGCTTACTTCGGGTGCACTGTTTTGCATTCCATGATATATGTTGTGGGCGGCACTAGTGATGGCTCCACCGCTCTCTCATCCGTCGAGAGATATAATATCTGTGACGTGAGTTTTGTCTCCATTTTTAACGAATTGTTATTATAAATGAATTTTAAACCCAAAGAATGTTTGGTCTCGAGTTAGTAAAAGTCCAAAGCCTCGGCTCTCTTCGTGTGCATCCGCTGTCAACGAGTGTCTTATTGTATTTGGAGGAAAGACTTCTGGCGATGAGTACTCCATTCCCATTACCCTCCATTCGGTGGACATATTCGATCCCGAATCTAATCAATGGAATGAAAGTATTCCACTGACGACCAGTCGATGTGAAGCAGCCGTTGCTGTCATTTAATAAGTTTGAATCAAAATCTTGATATAAATTACATTTTATTTGATAATCAAAACAATCCGTAAAATCATTGAGCGCTTAGTTTTAAGTAAATTCTATAAAATCTCTTATGACTAGAGATATGAAACCAATAATAAGCTTATGATTAAGTATTAGACTATTATTACACAAAACTCATTCATCGAAATGTGTTTTTAGCTATTTTTCAAACACAACGAAAATTTCAATCAAAGGTTTCATTCTTTTGCCCAAAACTATTGACATTTGACTGTAAATAAACTATTTTTATATTTCAACTTAAATTGATCCAGCATCAAATATTGACCCCATTTGCTCTTCCATTGGCACTAAAGCATTGGAGACCAGTTCTGTGCAGTATCTGAACTTAATATAGGTTGTGGTAAACTTAGCTTGTTCACATTTTCATTTAAAGGACAGATATATCATTACAAACAACGTAAGTCTTTGTTTGTAATGTTCGTAACTTTATAAAACACCGAATTATGTATGTGTGTATGTTAACAAAAGTAACAAGAACAGTTCACAGTGTAAATGATCAAGTTTGTCAAATGCTACAAAAAATCAATAAATTACTAGCTTATTTTGTAGTCCTTTTCAAAGTTGTACACATTTGGTCTCCAATGGATTAAAGTACCAAAGATTCAAATATTGAATGTCATTGACTCTTAATTAAATTCTCTCCTAATGTGTGTCCAGTGGTTGTCCTAATCAATAGCTTTAACCCCTATTATTATTATTGATGTCTTTCTTGAGTTGTGAAAATTGTGACTAAGATTAGTTTGCGGCTAATTTTGGGAATTCCTATCCCTTAGGAAATGTCAGGTAATGAAGAGATCTTCGATTTTCGTCAGAAATTTTATATAAAATTATTTTTTAACCAAAATTTGTGATCAAATGTTAACCTTTTGATCGTTTATATGTGTGTCCTATAGTATAGACTTTTAATTGTGGTTTCATTTGACTTGAGATTCTTCATAGAAGAGTCAAAATGACCCAAACATTGTGTGAATCACAAGCAGTGAAGTGTCGTTAAGAGCACTCAACACAACCAAATAGCCAACAATTTAAATAAATTAAGTTAAATGTGTTTTTCGATCAATAAATAAAAATCTATTAATTAGTAATGAAGTGAAAACTTTCCAAAAAATTAATGATTTCTATAATATTTTGAGTGTTTATAAAATGAAACCAATTTTTAATTGCCTATTGTTTGACATATTCTTTGGTAGTGTCACAGAGAGGAAGGGCTTCAACTTTTGCAAATTAGATAACTTTTGTAATAACTATTTACTCATTTTTGGTATATTAGTGATCAAATGTTAGCTTCAATTTTGTAACTTTTCAAGAGTTATATCATACTTGTAGTCACTATAATAGACGCTTCAATCACTTATTTGACCACTGATTTGACCACTGGTTTGACCACTGGTTTAAGTGTAAAATTAAGTAATAGTTATAATGAAAGGGATTCTATGTTAATGACACAAATAGCGAATATCTTTACTAATAATTGACTTATTGTTCCTTTTTCTTCGTGGTCTCAGACTTCCCATTTCTGGACAATTCGTTTTTGGCGTTCGAATCACCGCTTCCTTTGGCTAAGAATTTCAATAATTATAATATTATGACTTTAAGGGTTCAGTATTCTTACCGCCAGAGATAAGTCTTCCCAATGCATCCCAAATACCACCGAAGAATATGGCACAGAATAGATTCTCGAAAGGAACGAATGGGTCGTGAATTCCTAAGAGCATCGATGATAACTTGAAGTACACGAAGAATATAACGATTCCGAAATAGACCAAAGCGTGCGGTGCAGAAATCCAATCCGTTTTCTTATCGATTATGAATATAATAGAGGCGGCGATACTCGCTTTGGTCGCACTTTTGGCCAAACCATACAATTAATCATTTTATAAGTTTTAAGTCAAGAATTCATACAAAGTTGGAGACAAGAACTCGATTGCATTTGGAGTCCAAACCCCTCTTAGGGTTCGTTCGATTAGTTTGAAAAAAGCCGATCCATTGCCTAACGATTGAAGTAATTATTTGTTTGGTTTAAACAATTGATTCAAACCTTTAATGGTTCCGATGATAATCATTATGAGAAAGCCGTTCGGATAGAGTTTTGCCGCATGAATGACACCGTCGTTCACTTTCTTAGCTCTGATCACTTCCTTCATGGCTGAGATAAGTATTTTGATGGGTAAGAATTTGCATATCTTGTAAATTATGTCAAACGGCGAGTAAAACATGAGATACCTATCAAATCAAAATCCACTTTAAATAACTTTTAGACAAAAGAGGAAAACTGAGTCAATACCAGACGGCTGTCGCCAAAAGCAATTGATTGGTGTTCTTAAAGGCGCCTAAAATAGGTTCGGCCAACAGAAAACTGGCCACAATATTACCCGCGAATATTGAGGCCATACACGACACCCAACAGGCGAAGGGGTGCTTACGGGAGAAGGGATGACAACCTATTTGTAAATTTTAACAATTACTCAGTTAATATCATTAATAAGTGCCGACCCCTCCCATAACCTACTATTACCCCATAAATGATTTAATACAGAACTCATACTAATTGGTATTAAGATATTGAAAGGAATGATAATACCATGGTCATATCATGGTCATTGATTATCATCTCGATAAAGCAAATATCAAATAGAGAGTAGTATTAGTAAAAGAGTACCTGCTGCGAGGTCTTCCCTCATGTAAAGACACGATATGATGGCATGAGCCAGCTCAAAGTACGGGTACATCTTGAGCTTGGTGACCTGATTGGCCACCTCTAGAAAAGCCTCTGGGTCCATTTTGGTCTCGTTATCTTAATAATATTTTAGAGGTTAAATCGATATCAAATGTTATGAATGTATGAAAACAATGCAATGAAATGAAGGACTCATTAAGTTATGGCTTAATCTAATAAATAAAAGGTTTGATGTCATCCATAGTAACACAACTATTCCTATACTTCTCTTCATTTGGTTTCTGTGGAGAAGACAACCATTTCTTAAGATTTTAGTTCTTTAATATTGCAATGAAAATAGGATTCACACAAATACTGTTACCCTAAATATTATACAAATTCAAGCCTAAAGTAAATGAGATCTCGAATCAATTAACAAGCAAATTATGGAAACTCTTTGTCCTTTAACTAAAACAATCACCCATTGTGTTTATAAGCAGAACCAATCTTAAGTCAATGTCAAATTGCATGTTCCAAATAGACAACCTATTTAACCTAAAATGTATATTAAAGTTATATCAAGTTCTTGAATTAAATATTCCTAAAATATTTGCAAAAATTACCTTGAACTTATTTTAGATTACATTAAACCAACTGTCAAATGTAACATCAATTATTCTGCTAATTAATTGCTATCTTTTGCCTAGCACATTTTATAATATAGTATGTGGGCTTAAGTTTAGAGCAGGGTTCGACAAGGGGGTCAGCCAAAATACCCTCCTGTCAGCGAATATTTTGAAAATATCAACCTGTGGCGATTTTTTTTAACATTCCAGG
>JAQIWF010001586.1:0-11483 GCA_034694965.1 Ceratozetes gracilis | reverse complement strand
TAAACAATTATTGAAATTAAATATTCTTCAGATTCGTTACTTTAAATATTGCAATCATTGCTTGGATCAAATTCCTAACCCTATAATCGCCTTCGTATGGAACGGAATGTATTAAGACTTATTTGAGTCTTATCCATGATTAAGACAGGTTGATCTAGACGAAACGAATGGATCATCATTTGTTTATCGTTTGTTTAATTGTGACCAAGTGAAAAAAAGATTCACAGTTTTATTTGAATTATATTTATTTTTGTTGTATTTCATTGTTTCTAAATTAAATTTGCAGAAAATATGAGCGAATCCATCAATTCTGAGCCCTTCCCGTTGTGGGCTTTATTGCCAAAGAGGGAAACCACTGCCGCTTCCTTTCTACAGAAGTACCCCGAATATGATGGCAGAGGAATTAAAATTGCAATTCTCGACTCAGGAGTAGATCCCGGAGCAGCAGGTCTTCAGGTCTGATAGAAGATTAGAATCAATTGATCTTAAATTCTGTAATTCATTGTTTGAATCAATAGATAACAAGTGATGGCAAACCGAAGATAATCGATATGATGGACGCCTCCGGTTCCGGTGATGTCGACACATCCACTGTTGTAGAAGTGGATGAAAATGGTTGCGTCAAAGGGTTGACTGGAACTCAACTCAAAGTATGAATAGATTTTTAAATACAATAGCATTCAAATTGTATGACTATATGTTGTGTCCATAACAGATCCCAAAAGACTGGACAAATCCGACGGGAAAATACCACATCGGAGTGAAGAATGTCTACGAATTGTATCCGAAATCATTGCGCGAACGAATCGCCAAAGAATACACGGAAAACGAGTGGCAACCCTTACATAAGAAAGTAACCGCCGAAGCCGTACGACATTTGCAAGAGTTTCAGAACAAACACACCGATGCCTCCGCCGACAGTCCAAAAGATAAACTGATTCGCGAAGACATTCAGTCAAAACTGGATTTTCTCAAACAATTGGATAAAAAGTTCACTGATTTGGGACCGACTTATGATTGTATTGTTTTTCATGACGGAAATCATTGGAAGTAAAAAAACAATTTTTATTTTAACCCATTTTTCATTAATCTTTTTTAATAGAGGAGTGATAGACACGACAGGCGTCGGCAAACTAGAGGACTGCACTCTTTTAGGAAATTATAGGGAATGTCTTAAATATAGTACTATTTCAGAAAGAGGTATGACTTATAACTGTGCCGTAATTTAATTGAATTGTATTTTGTTCCAAAGATATGTTGAATTATAGCCTAAATATCCACGAAGAGGGAAATCTTCTGGAGATCGTTGCCCTTTCCAGTGAGTACTCATGAGAACAAGTCTTTTTGCAAATTCCTTGCCATTGATCTAATATTTGTGTTTATTGATGAGCACAGCCTCACACGGAACACATGTGGCGAGTATTGCTGCTGCCCACTTCCCCAATGAGCCAGAGAAGAATGGTGTGGCTCCAGGCGCGCAAATTGTGTCCGTTTGCATCGGTGACACTAGACTTGGTTCTATGGAAACAGGAACTGCACTCATGAGGTGAAACTCTTTACTAGTAATTGTTTAACTTAACTCACAATCGCTTTATTCAGAGCTCTAATCAAAGTTATAGAAAGTGGTTGTCATGTGATTAATATGAGTTATGGAGAGTGCGGTCATTACACGGAGGGGTATGTCTTCACAAAACATTTAAAAAAATAATTTGAGATTTGATTCAATTTTTAGCCGCGTTTTAGATATGATTCACGAAGTGATCAATAAGTATGGCGTTGTGTATGTCTCGAGTGCTGGAAATCGCGGGCCCGCACTCACCACAGTGGGAACTCCTCCGACAATGCATTCTTCTTCCATCATAGGTGTCGGCGCTTATGTTTCACCGGATATGATGAGTGCCGAGTACTCATTGCGACAGAAAATGCCAGGAATGGGTTATAGCTGGACATCGAGAGGACCGACGTATGACTGCCAACAAGTTTATGGTTTTTGTTAAAAATCTTTGTTTTATAGAAATAATGGCGACTTAGGTGTGAGTGTGTGCGCTCCGGGGGGTGCCATCACTTCTGTGCCCAACTTTACGCTGAAAAAGGCTATTCTAATGAACGGAACGTCAATGAGTTCTCCGAACGTCGCCGGATGTGTGTCTCTACTTTTGTCTGGACTAAAGGCTCAGAATATTGAGTGGTCGCCCTTTAGTGTTAGGAGGAGTCTCGAGAATACAGCACTCAAAGTACAAAATTATGAGGCCTTCACTCACGGACACGGACTCATTCAGGTCTGAACATATATTCCAAGACATGTCAATCACTTACCATATGACAGGTGGAGAAAGCCTTCGAACACTTGACTCAATTCAAAAACTCAATCGAAAGAGACATTCGGTTCCACATAACGAGTGGCAGTAAATTAGGTGTTTATCTGAGACAACCCGACGAAGTAAAGACGCCATCCGTTAAGCCCATAACCATTGAACCCATATTCCTGAACGACAAACTCACCGGTAGTTTGATATCAAGGTTTCATATATTTTATTGTTTCCCACATTTCAGACACTAAAAGAAAAATCAATTTCGAAATGAATTTAAATCTGATTTGTGACAAGGAATGGGTTATTTGTCCCCCGTTTTTAAATTTGACTTATGGCTCAAGAATTATAACCATTAAAGTCGATCCTCAGGGCCTCGAAGAAGGAACAGTTCATTTTGCACTGGTATGTTATTATTGTTTTTAAAGCCTTTTATTTAGATTTTAAATGTGTTTTACTTAACAAAAGATCAAAGCATATGATGTGAACTGTCCTGAAAAGGGTGCGGTGTTTAACATACCCATAACTGTCGTTAAGCCAGTGAAGTGAGTCCAGTCTACTGTCTGATACTGTCATTAATTATCTGTTTAATGAGCACAGAATAAATGAAACAAAAGTAATGGAAAGCATTGAAACCTATAAACCAGGATATTTTCGCCGCCAATTCCTGGATATTCCGTCAACTGTTAACTCATTTGTGGTTCGAATCAAGAATTGTGACGAACACGAGAGCGGATCGTTTGTGTTGCACAGCCTTCAACTCTCACCCCATACTTCCAACAGAACAGATGCGTTCGAGAAGTTCTTTAGTCTCGCGGCTCAGGCGGAGAACAGTTATGTGATTCAATTGAAAAGTGGCCGAACACTTGAACTATGCTTCGGAAAGTGGTGGTCCAGTATTGGAGAATCAAAGGTTCAAATGTCAGTTGAATTTCATGGACTGCAACCTTTCCTCAACACAATTTCAATGGTATTGTCCAATCAATTGCTATAATCTTGGGATAAATTAATTGGTATTAAATTTGTTTCTTCAGATGGCGAGCGATTGCATCACTCGTATCGATGTTAAGACAAACAGTGGTTTTGAAGAGATAACGCCCAACGTTTCACTCAAGACATTCAATCAACTCTTAAGGTATGTACTGTTGGGACAATATCTGGGGTAAAATTTGAATTTGTTTGATATATTGCAGACCCACTGAAAACAAAGTTCGTCCGCTGGCCAGTCGTGATATCATACCTCCCGGTCGACAGATCTATGAAATTCTATTGAATTATAACTTAAATTTGGTTCGCATTAAAAACCATTATTTTTGCAAAATTTTCTCACAATTTATACTGTTTTAGGCGAAGCCGAATGAAGTGCTCATTAGTTGTCCACTTTTGGCGGATGTCTTATATGAATCGGAATACGAATCACAGCTTTGGATGATATTTGATTCAAACAAACAATATTTGGGGACCGGAGACGCCTATCCCTCTCATGTATTAAGAATTGTTAATAAATTTCTAGGTGTTATGTCTAACTTATTGTGTATATCTAGTACCCTGTTAAGTTGGAGAAAGGAGACTACACCATTAGGCTCGAGATCAGACATGAGTCGGTACCACTTCTCGAGAAGTTAACTGAGATTCCGATCCAAATTCAGTACAAACTTCAGTCGAATGTATCGCTCAACTTATATGACACCTATCGGAACGCCATAACTGATGGAAAGAAGTTTAATCCACAAACCCTTCGGCCTTACACTCAGTGCCCTATTTATGTCACATCATTGGCCGAACTGCCAAAAGGACTGCCTATCGGTTGCGGCACATATTTCTCGGGTCATATTACTTATGCAAAAGACGAGAACCGAAAAAAAGTGGAACAATTCGTCTTCAAATATGTGATCGATAGCGAACAGCAGAAGAAGAAAGACCCCAAAGAGCAGAAGAATGGTGAGAGTGAAAAGACTCCCGAAGAACAGTATACCGAAGCTTTGAGTGAACTGAAAATTTCTTGGATTCCAAAGTAAATGATTTGTAAACAAATTATTATTATCTTTAACTCAATTATATGTAGATTGAAGGGAAAGACAGCCCAAGATCTGTATGAAGAGTTGCATAATACGCACAAATCAAACTCACAATTGTTGATAAATCGAATCCAATCTTTGGACTCAGAGGAAGACCGAACCCAACATTTGAAAACACAGATATCTTTGGCCAATGAAGTGTTGGATTTGATTAAAGTAAACGAATTGATTGCTTCGTTCGCTATTCTTAAACAGGAAAAGAAGGATAACTCGAATTCAAACAACTCTTCAAACAATTCGAACAATAATTTGATGAAAAAGTAATGTATTATTGAATTCTTGGAAACAGTTTTTATTTAATTCCTCCTATAGTTTGGAAAAACAAAAGACAACTGTTTTGGAAGCGTTGGTCAAAAAAGGTATCGCCATTTGTGACCTCATCGAAGTTCAGAAAAAAGGACAGAGCAATGTCTCCTCTACCGATACTGAAGCTGTTGTCGTTGATGAAGACGTGAAACTATCACCGAATGTGGAACAGCTCTATACGGAAGCTGATCAAGTATTGGTGGAATTGTCGAAACTGACCGATCCTTATGACCAGAAAGTGGCCAAATTCACTGAACGTCACGCTCTATTGCATCGACATTATGGTCGAGCACTCAAACTGTTCGGTAAACTCCAAGAATCAAAGGCCACTCAAGAGGTTGAGATCAAATCTATTGAGGTTTGCATTCAATTTAAAGTTTGAAACTTATATTCAATTAATTAATTTACAATTTTTTGGTCAACTTTTCAGGCCTTCAAAGCACTGAATTGGACTCATTTGGAGTCTTCTTACAACCGTTCCCTTAAAGTCAAGTATCCTAAGAATTACAGACTTTTCTAACAATTTTCTAGAATTAGTTTTTATTATTATATAAGTATTAACTCTTTATCTATATTTTCATCAAATTTGCAATTTTTCAGTTTATATTAACACTTATTTTGTAATCAGATTATTAAGAAATCAATTTTTCTTGAATTCAGAGATGAGTTTAAAGTTTTATTCAATAAAGAATTTATTTAAAGAATATATAAATTTAATAGAAAATAGTTTTGACTTCAATTCGGGAAATGTTTGTCAATGTTTAGCCATTTGTTGAGTATATGAGTTGAGTCGCATTCATGAAGTGCTCGCAATGCTGGCCAACCATTTTTGGCCGAAGACAGTACATAAAAATTAGTCGGGTCCACACGATAGCTATGAGCGCCCAATACAAGAGACTGACATAACCGCGCTTTAATGCAAACCTGAAATTTACAAATAATTTGACAAATATTTTGAAAAAATCACTGAATATTTAATCAATACTTACGTATAAAATGTTTAATTCATTTTGAGACAGAACTTTGCGCTGCATATAACCCGATAGTCCAAAAGCCGGCGCCAGTATTTGAGGGCCAGCTTTAAACTCAAGCATAGAATATGCCAAATAAATGGCCAAATCAAAGACAATGGGAGCGAACTGGATGTCACTGAAATCTATGACACCCTTCACATGATATTCCTCTTCGCCTTCTGAGGTCTTTTCGACAATAATATTCTGTTCATTGAAGTCTCCATGAATCATACCATGCTCAAACTTATCCAGTTGAGACATTACTTGATTCTCAAACTGATCCAGAGATTCTTCCACTATAGACCTGTGGAGGGGATCTTCCACTGCATCTAAATATTGTCTTATACTCAATACGTTTAGTAAAGACCACTCGGGTTTCCGAGCTTTTAGGACAGGGTTTGTAAATGTCTAAAAGTAGAGCAAAAATTATTTTTTCTATGGAACAAACCTCAGGTACATTTAAAATAACTCACCTTCAGAGCTATAGTCATTTTGGCCAAAAACTCACCACATTCACATAGTAAAGTAGGGGTGAAGGGAACATTTAGTAAGACTTTCCCTCTCACAAATTCCAAGAGTCTAAAACCGTAGACCATGTTGGAAGGAATTTCCTCTAACTTTTGACCCTGTTCTGGTATTCTCTCAAAAGTTAAATATTTACCCTGCTTATTAATCTGAGGAACTGTAACTCTGAGATCATTATTATACAAATGAAGTATAATTTTGTTAATTGACTCTATATGTAATTGAAAATAAAACACCAATAAAATGAATTAGCTTGATCAATTTGAGACAAACCTAAAAGAAGTGGTGAACTCGTTTCGATGATATTCGTGATTTTGACGATAAATTCTTTGGATTCACTCGTTTTTATGTAATAGTTTCTGTCGTCATAACCATTGAGTTCTTTCATTTCTTTTACTTCTACCCCATAAAGATCTTTGACCAGGGTCTTTGTATACTCGATATTAGTCGGCGGTCGGCCCATCATTTTTAAAAAGTAACCTGGTTAACGAAATGTTCTAACCGTAATAGCAATTTTTGATAGCCGTTTCAATGACTGATATGTTTGTTTGAATTGTAATAAATGATTAGATAAATAACCTTTGATCAAAATGGCCTTGATTCTTTATCATTTTAATTTAATTTAATAAATAGCAGTAAATTGTTCAAATTTTAAATCTTTCTTTAAATTTAACTTTCTTTACTCATTTGATTCAAATCATTTGAATGACATTAAATTATGTAGTTTTGCAATTCAATATTCGAACTATAGTTTATTTAATTCTAACCAAGAATAAATTAGTAATTTCCAAGAGTGGTCAATCAAATTAAACATAAGTTTTATTTCTAGTAGATATTTTTGTTATATCAATGTGAATTTTATGAGAAATCAAATCAATTACATTGAAATTAAACTTTTTTTTAACATTATTTCGTTTAAAATTCATATTCAAAAGTTTGTAACACTTTTTAGATAAGGAAAGACTTTAAATCCTTAATATAAACATCACATAATAGCAATTGATTTCTATGGAAACGTCCCTATTTGATCTAGATTAACATTGAAAGATAGAAAACTAGGTTGAGCAAATGAAGTGAAATCTATTATTGTTTTTGGACACTCGAAGCGCTAGATATTTGTATGCCAAATGATTGAAGCAAGGGCAAATTCTTAATATTCAAGGGGTTTATAATTCTAACACTATGTGTCTCTCAAATCAATCATTGATTCATTTCTGTCGTCATTTTCATTGCAGACATTGTTTGATATGTTTCACAACAAATGTAATAAAATTAATTATTTTTAAATACCCTTTTCATTAAAATTTTTGTATTTGGTATATTAATAAATAGAATTTGATCTATCAAATAATTTAGATAAAGGGAATTTCAATCTATATATTGATTTTAAATTATTGGTATTATAATAGAGTGAAAGTGTTATGAAATTAAGACCTTCTCCTCAAAGAGTGTAACATTGTTTGTGACATCGCTTTGAGTGCCTGTACTTCACGTGTAATCACTTTTACGTTATAAACAAATGTTTTTAAATATGTTTTAATTAAATAAAATGTAAATAATTTAATGAATTTAACTATAATTTAGTGTAAATAACAACAAATAAATAGTTTCTATATTTAGACAATAATACGAATCAATGGCTAATAAAAAGCGAAACAAAAAGCAAAACAATAAACAAAAGTCTAATAATCGTAATAAGAATGAGAAGAATGGATCCAAAAGTCGTCAAAACTCCGAGCAATCGATTGCTTCGTCCATCTCTTCGAAGACATCCAAAGCAGAGCTCAATGGAGTGTCCGATAAATCGGTGGAACAGTGTTTCGGTCTGTTTGGCGATTGCGACAAAAGGCTTGACTTGAGTTCAGGTGAAAAGCTGTTACCTTTGGCTAACTCTTCAGACAAACAGAAATTCATTCATTCGACAAACTATTCGCCAAAAGGTTTACACAATTTGGGGAACACTTGTTATATGAATTCCGTTTTGCAAATCGTTTCCGAAACCCATCTGTTGTTCGACTTATTGAATGACAGATCAAATGATGGCTACGTTTATAGTGTGAAGGCTCTCATCAATCCTAACGACTGGTCAGTGGACAGACCTTTCGATGAAGAATTAGAGACAACTTTAGGCCAATGTTTTCCATTGACTCAGAATTTGATTAGTTTTATGCGTGAAATGCGAGCCAACGGTTCCCGAACTGTCAGTCCCTCTAAGGTTTTGAATGCAGTTCGGAAGGAATGGACACAATTTGAGGGTTGGGCACAACAGGACTCACACGAACTGCTCAGATGTCTTCTGGATTCTCTTAAATGTAAAGAAGTGAAACGCCAGCGAAGAGCTGTCATCAGTGAACTGAAGAGCAGAGTAGAGGCCGACCCCAACTCTGATGACAACAATCTCGATGACGACACAAAGTCCAGAATCAAATCGTATTCAACGTATTCTTTCTTAACACCGATTGACACCGTCTTCGGAGGCCAACTGTTGTCCAGTGTCTGCTGTGAGGTCTGCCATAACACAAGTCTTAACTTTGAGCCCTTTTTCGACTTATCCCTTTCCTTAACTAATTATACAAACAGTTATTCCAATACTAATAGTGTTTTAATTGAGAAAAATGAGCCCAAAACTAATGATTCACATGAAGTGAAAGCCTCTCCATCTGTGAGTCCCATATCAGGTGACACTAAGAAACTGACCCCCAAAGAGCGCAAACAGCAGAGGCAGCAGAAGAAAGCCGTCAAACGTGAAGTAAAGCAACAAAAGAAGGCAATGAATACCATTAATATCGAAAACAAAGAAAATTCTGATAATATTTGTGATAAAAACAACGAAAATATTAAACAAGAATTTAATTCTGATGTAAAAAAATGGCCGGAAGTGACCGATTGGAACATCGATTCTCTTAAGGATGAGAATTGTGACCAATTTGAGGATAATAAGGATCTATCGGATGACCAAAACAATGAGTCCAATCTTGAGTTAACCGATTCTCAAGAAAATGACAGAAAGCCATCTGAAGACTGGACTAATGCTTGGATTAAAGATACTAATGATTGGAGTGATGTCCCCAAAGAACCCGATCTAATAGAAGGACCTAATGATGGATCTGATGGAGACTTTGCTATCGAAGCTCTTTTGAGTGATTTTGATGAAAAAGTAGGACTTCCATCGGATGTCACCGATTGGGATGTCAACGAAAGGCCATCACAAGTGTGTAATGGAAAAGAAGAAGAAGATATTCTCCAATATATTGATATGCTTTACGACAATAACGATAACAAAGACAATGAAGAGATCGGTTGGAATGATTGGAACGAAGAGGGATGGCCTACAACTGATGTGCTGCCCATTTTTGGCCCAGAATTGCCACCAAATGATGGGATGGATGTCGTCAACGAAGAGAGCGATGAATATAAAGCACAAGAACTTGAATTTCAATCATCACTTGACTACGAATCGGAGCTTTTGATGTCGAGTATTAGTGACGGACAGAAACTAGAGATCAAACAATCAAATACTGAGCCCTCGAATACTTCATTAGATTTTGATCCCAATTCCGAGACTATAAAACAAATAATATCTTTAAGTTTAGAGACAATCAGTGAAAACAGTGCCGAAAAACTCCCGAAATTTGATTTAATTCGTTTGCTATCGAACTTCACAGCAATTGAATGGCTTTCCGGTAATAATAAGTACTTTTGCGAAATGTGCACAAAAACGAGAGGTTCGGAAAAAGAAAAGCAGTTCACAAATGCGTCGAAAAGAGCTATAATAGCACTGCCACCGCCTGTTCTCACCCTTCATCTCAAACGGTTCGAAGCGGACGGATATCGGCGTTCTATTAGTCTAAAGAAGATCTCGACTTTTGTCTCATTTCCGCTAACTTTTGATTTGTCGCCGTTTGTCAGTAAAATGTATAACTATTTACAGCCTTTGACTGGACAGCCGCCTATCAGTGCTCTTATTTACGGATTGTATGGAGTGGTGCAACACTCGGGTTCACTAAGAAGTGGTCACTACACCGCTTATATCAAATTCAGGCCAAATAATAGAAATCAAAACAAAAAGTTTGCAAATTTGGAGCCATTTTTGCCAAAAGTAGAGAATGTGTTGAAAATGATAGAAAACAAGTTCTTCGCCGCAAATAATGATAATTCAAATCCCAGTGGTTTGACAAATGGCTATAATTATGCCTCAAATGGCAGTCATACTAATGGCACCACCAGTGGTGAGACTTCCCTTCAAGAAGAAGAGAAAGAGGAGTATAGCTGTTCGGCTTCTGATTCTGGCAAATGGTTTCATATTAGCGACAGTTCGGTCACGTCTTCCTCTTTGAACGCTGTCCTCAAGTCTAACGCCTATATTCTCTTTTATGAACGAATCGCTTGAATACAAATCAACTTATAATACAAATAACTGTTATTTTAATTATTTTTATCCAAATATTTTTTGGCTTTTCTTTAATAAATGCAATATTTCTTAAAACATTTTCTCATTTCTTACATTTCCTCAATTTTAGACAAATTGAATCTTTCAACACATTCTCCGATTAACTATAAATTATAGAATATAACAATCAATTGAAAAACTGTAACATTTTATTTCAGATCAGATTTGAGTTATAAATGTCTCACAAATTCTAATTTTATAAATAAGACTCAATTAGAGTTAGCTATGAAATCTATATAAAGGTTTTAATAACTTTTGGAGAATGCAATCAATTTCTACAAAAATATAATAAGTTCTGAATTAGCCTTAAATATAAGTTTTAACGCCTGGGGTTTGGGGCCCAACAGTAGCTCAGTCTGTAAAGGCTTGAGTCGAAGTGAATAAAACATAGGGGTTTTGGGATCGAGTCTGGAGGGGGGACTCGAGGGACTTGGAGAAAAAGCACTCGCAAAAAAGGCCTGTGCGAGCGAAGCGAGCACAGGCAAAGCTCGATGATCATCGCGAGTAGGATAAGTAGCTTAAGCCCGGAGCGAAGCGGAGGGCAATAATTTTACACAAAATTTGTTTGAATTTTCTAATCATTTTTGAATTTCCTTTTAATATTTCCCAATAAATACTTTAAATTTTAAGTTAAGTTTTTATTTCAATCAATAAATTACTACAAAAAACATTGAATTAAAGTTTGAATTAATTAAAAATAAATGAATTTAAAGTCAAAACAAATGATTGAAATGAAAGTAAAATAAGTGAAGCGATGGATATGGGGTTCAGTGAGAGATATGAGTGTTTTGGTGATAATTGA
>JAQIWF010001585.1:0-11485 GCA_034694965.1 Ceratozetes gracilis | reverse complement strand
AAATCCTCGTCTAAACAGCAACAGATTCAGTATCTGTGAATAGATGTAAGCATTTCCAACACAACTTTTGGCTAGTCACGCCCTTTTTTTAAATTCTTTTTCATTCGTTTTATTTCTATTTACGTCTTAACCCCTATTTTAGTTCTTTTTTTCATTTTTCAACGTTTTGTCATTCATTTTATTTCTTTTTTATTCACATCTTTTCTTATTTTTGCTATTTTTATATCGTCTTTGAAGTAATTTAAACATTAATTCTCTTACCTTAAACTAATTAGAGTTGAACATAAGTTGTGACGCAATTATCCATATTTTCAATCAATAACATCATTGAATGTCTCATATCATGAATATCTTCTAAATTGAGATAACCTTCGCTTCCATTTGAGTTTAATTCCAAGAATACAAACACATAATTCTTTCATTATTTATCACATTTTAATCACAATTTAATGTTAAATCAACAAAATATGTTCAAAAGGGATGTTATTAATTGAGTCATCAAAACTTTTACATACAGGGATGTCCACAAACTTGCCAGGGTAAAAGTACACATTTTCACTATTAATACATATATGATTGAAGATTTAGTCATTGGGTGTAACCCAGAGCTCAAGCTAGCTTGCAACGAAAGGTAACAGGCAAGCCTCCCATAGTTTCTATGCCTATTCTTAATTGCAATGATAGGCTTATTTGACATTTGGTTACACATTTTGTTACACTTTTTATGTAACCAAATGTCAAGTTTTAATAAGCCTATCATTGCAATTAAGGGTAACCCTTCTGGATATCACTGGTAGTGCCGAAACTGATCATCAAGTAACCTGGTAGTAACGAGTAAACAATCCAAAGTGGTAGAAGTTAGGAAAAAATTGAAGTTGGTAACTTAGTTAAATTGAGCCAATGATTAAATTTATATATCAATTGTGGCCTTTAAGAGTAATATAATAAGTGGTGAGATACTAATCTGGTCCTACTTCTTGTGGTGTATCTCGTTTAACACAATAGACCATAATTATTACGATTTTTCTTAAATTCCTACCTTGCATATAAGTCTACAAAATTGGGACTCCCATAAAGTTGTCCGCATTTAATATTTAATACTAAAGTATTCTCAGAATTTCGTAAATCTAACCCTTTATATGGAAATCACTTTTATGTGAACTCCAGTCGCGATTACAAATAAGTTTAGGTCTTGTTTAAAGTTTACATTTTAACAAGCTTACCATTATTAGCTTACCATGTTTATTAAATATAAATCCTCGAAATTATATAAGAATTTTATTTATTAAAACAAATTAAGTCTAAAATGAAAATAAAATGAAAACAAATATATTTGTGAGAAGTTTTAGTTCAGTGAAAATCTTTTAGATCTGATTCGCTTTGAGTGTCTTTGGGCCGGAATTATAGGAACGATGGGAACGACATTCTCTTTGTCGTCATCATTGAAATCATAAATAGAGAAAACGAGAGAATCGTTTGTTTTCGGCTCCGAAATACTTTTCATCTCTTTTTCAATCTTTTTCTTTGGTTTTATGTCGACATTAGACCTGTTCTTCGGTTTAATCACTTTTTTAGTCTTTGCTTTTGTTTGTTTTTCCCTCTCATTATTGAACACATCATCGATACCTGTGCTTCTGGAAGTCGGTCTAATGACACAATTCTGAGGGACAACCCTTTCATTTGTATTTTTCACCTCATTTTTGTCATTAGAAGGAATGCTATCAAAAGAACTGATCTCTTGTTCTGTTGAGGTCTCCATTATAGTACTTAATTCAGTTAATATCTGAAAATCGCGTCGAATTCTTTCAGAGGAAAGCCGTCTTTTAGTCTCAATCTCTTCGGTTGAAAGAGAGAGTCTAATTGAGGCATTGGAAGAGCAAAGAGGGTCTAATCGGTCACTTCTTAGCTCTGAATTGTGGCTCTCATTAAACTGATCGTCACATTCAATGGATGTGAGCAAAGAACTAAGTATTCCTTTCGACGCTTCCACTCTTCCCTCCAATTTATTCATCTCATCTCTAATGCAATCGATAGTCAAATAGTCTTTCATAATAATATTGACGGCATTTATGAGTTGATTCGAAATCAAAGAGTTTTGTTTCAGTTCTTTACTCTTGAGTTCATTATTAAGTCTTTTGACTTCTCTGTTGGCAGAACTCAATTGGTGTCTATTGTCCAACAATTCACTGTTTGCTGTGCGAAGAGATTCCTTATAAGCACTGATTTGTGACTTCAAATATGTGTTATCTTTGGCCAGTCTTTGGTTTTGAATCAGAATTTTATTGTGTTCTTCCACTTAAAAGTCATTATTATTATCTCATTTCAATATAAAAGACTTACAAGAAATTGGTTTACTAGTGATGGCGGCGTATATACCACTGCCTCTCGAAGTTGAGGGCAGTATTTGGTTGTTGAGGACAAAACTGGTCTGAAGTGGTGTCGGTTTCACAGACTTCTTATTAAATAACTTTGAATTCATTTTAAAGAAATGTCTTCAGAACTGTGAAAATGTGAATCAAATTCAATGAAGAGTTGGCTTTCATTCGAATTCAAAGTAGAGTCACATTCGAGTCAACCCTTTGGTTGAGAGCGCGACTCATTGATGAAACTGCTCTTATCGTGGAGTAAATGTAATCTTCAGGACAACTCATTTAACTTTTCGGGGGTTTATAATCTGCTTTATGTATAAACTTTGAAAAAAGACGATTTAAAACTCAGGAAAATTAATTTCTTATTAAATTATTTTTAAGATATAATTTATAATAATTTTTATTAATTCTTGTCTTTAATTCTTTTCATATATTTATTTTGTATTTCTTTCCACAAATACTCCAATTCTTCTCTATTTCAGAGTTAATTAAAAGACAAATTAATTCACTTTTTTAATAAAAATTTTTATTTAAAACAAACTAAAAATTGACAAAAAATAAACTAAAACTTAATAACAACGACGAGAAGATTCTGGATATTTGTCTTTGAGTTGAGTCTTAAACTGCCGAAAGAGGGCCCGATTCCTCTCCTGTTCCAAATCCTTCTCTTTATGGAAAGAGTCGGCGGTTTTGAATCCTTTGTGAACAACAAATGCTTTGTTGAGAACCGAAAACTTATGGCCAGAGATATGGAGTTCACAAACCTTTGAAATAAAGATAAAATATAAGCGAAATATTCATAATTTTGTGAAAGAATGCAATACTTGACTGATCCGATTGAAGCCGTACTGTCGAAAGCGTTCGTCATAGAGGGGCACAGAATTGGAGCTGATATAGAAGGGTTCCCAGGGGTCGCTCCACAACACTTCGAATAGGATTCCAAACTTGGCTGAAGGCGAGTGCTTTTGCCAGTTCTCATAATCCGTATATTTTTGGCACTTCCAACACAAGTCTATATAAAAGGGTCGGGCATTCGTTGACTCAATCATTTGCAGTAATTCTGTTTTGTCTTTAGGTATCAATTGGTTTATTGTCTCTAATTTGAGATCTGTTTGGTCAGCGATGGTAAGAGAGTTCACTTCATATGCGGGAACGACGTACACAACTTTATCCCTCTTTACTGACTCAGAGAAGAGACCGTTTTGTTGCGCGAATTCAAAGAACTGTTCGTAGAGACCATCGTTGGGCACGAGATCCACGTCCACTACAAATGTGTAGTCCGTCAAAGAGTTTCTTCGGGCGACGTTTCGAAGTAAGTTATTAGGATATGCGACCCCTGAGTGGCCGTAATTCACTTCATTTGATTGAACAGATTTTAACAAACTCTCGATTGCATCACAATTTCGTTCCTTAGAAATCATATCAATTGATAGCCGAGGAGAGAGTGTTGTGGCGCCGATGGCCGGCTTCGGGACACTCAATGGGAATACCAAATGGAAACTCGTGTTCTGACGAATCGGTGGATAACAGCGGCGCAGAAGTAATATTGTTTCGATGGCTAACGGAATGTCTTGAGATAAGGCGAAGACTGCAATTGAGGTCAATCCGTGCCATCGATGGGCCAAAAGACCCAAATTATACAATTGAGAGACACTTGACTGCGACACAAGAGTAATGTCGTGACGGATGTGATTACGAGATCCCAACGATTGGCAGCGAATCAAAAAGTTAATGATATGGTATTCCCCGGAAGAGTCCAAAACACTGGTCTGTCTGACCATTTGGTTCATTCGCTTTCTGTCGGCTTCGATGTCAAAGTCATTGTATTCAGTGATGAGTTGTTCAGTGAATGTCTTCACTTTCTTCCGTCTCTCACTTCGTTTGGCCTCCAATCGACTCAATAAAGTCATATGAATTACCTTTAATTACATTCATTTCAATGATTACAAAACCATTCAATTCTGTAATACCTGTAAAACCGCGATAACGAAGACCAGCAAAAGAACGGCTCTCTTCCAGAAGATAGCCATTTATTATCTCATTTGTTTGACTCGATTTGTGATTATATTGTAAATTGACTGAAATATTGATTTGACACAACATTTGGCCCGCATTTAGACTATTCTTTGGTTTAATCCACGACTAATTCACTCAACTCTCAGACATTTGTTTACATTTTAATTATTTTATTACTGAAAGAGTTTCAGAGATTGAGACCAAATGAAAGCTTTCAATACATTACTTCTTATCACTTATTATACCATTTATTCAAATCATTACTGTATTATAAGATAATCTTCAGTAGCCGTGACATGGATTAACTCACTCTTATTCTTCAGTATAATCCAATCAATAGATGTCTTGACTCGATCTGCTCGAGACCTGAGGGCTATCACTACTTTCATTCACAAAATACGCAAAACCTATTTCCTGGTTACTTTACTTTAATATATCTATTATTTAAATTAAAATAATAATTCACTTATATATTAATCTATCAATTTCCACCCAGCTTTAATTAGTTACCAGGATTAAAGTTAATAATCAGTTAATTTAAAGCATCAATTTGAGAAATTCTGTTATTTGCATGTTATTTATGGGAGATTTAAATCTCTGATTTGTAAACAAACGTGTTTTGGATTTAAACTTTTGGATGTTTTTAACTAAAAGTTTGTCAATAATTATGAATCGATTTTTTAATATTAACGGTAAATGCAATGAATGAAGACTTGAGTCAACTCTTCTATTGTCTTATTCTTCAGCTCTCAAGTCATTCAAATGTTTGGAATCAAATGAAATACCGGTCCGTCTATTGAGGACATCGTGTTTGGGAAGACAGGAGTGGTCTCAACAGTCTTTGCGAACAGAAACTGGTGATGAAAAAGCAGTCATTGACTCCATTATTAATAAGTCATATGAAGAGTCGTTAAGACATTCGGATTACTTCGGAGTCAATAAACTGTTTACAGTCCGACAGCTATTCGAGGCGAGGGCTCATTTGGGCCACAAAGTGGGAACTCTTAACCCGCATATGACTCCATACATATTTGGGTCGCGTTTGGGGCAACTTATCTTTGATTTGGACCAAACGGCCCAACGATTACGGGAAGCCCTTAACTTCACGGCTCACATCGCTTTCAGGGGCGGAATCATTATTTTCGTCAACCGATCACCAAATGTAAGCAAATATTGTTGAAATGCAGGTTAACTTTAATGACAATTTGTCAAAAAGACGGGACATTTAGTGGAGAGAACTGCTAAAGAGTGTGGTCATTTTAGCAATTGTCGTCAGTGGAAGAGTTCCTCTTTTTATGACTCGACCCGATTCTATGGAGCCGTCACTCGTTTACCAGATTTGGTGGTATTCTTGAGTACAATGAATAATGTGTTTGAAACACATCCGGCGGTCACTGATTCGGCAAAACTCTTAATACCGACTGTGGGAGTGGTGGACACTAATAGTGACCCCACTTTGATAACATACCCCATTCCGGCCAATGACGACACTTACGCCACAATTCAATTGTTCTGCAATTTATTCAAACAATCAATACTTTTAGCAAAAGAAAAGCGAAAAAAAACTATTATTAACTGAAAGTTAAATATTTGTCGAATTGTGTTATCATTTATTTAAATAAATTCAAAAATTACTAAACAATTGTATCGTTTGTTTGTTTGTCGTCTGTTTACTAAGTTTTCCATCGATTGGAGTCACGTACAGACCTCTCAATTTCCCACAAATATAGATCAGGGATGGGTAGGGGCGGTCTATCTTGCAATCAATACTCTAAAACACTGTATTGACTCCACCCAGGTCATGTTGACTACAGTGGAAAGTTTTGCATGTTCCAATTTTGAACTTTTTATGGGATTGTCAAGTGTTGAGAATTACTGTCAAAAGTTAGTCAAATTGTGTTGGACTGTTACAGTATGAAAGAGTGAGCCCTACCGGTAGTATTGACTCATTGATATGTTTAGCCAATACTTATTAATTGTGAGTAAATGTAATGTTGAGGCAGTGGTGTCGTGCGGTAAATGGTGTTGACCTTTGACACTCACACCTCTTGGCCAATGTCTAAATGCTGTAATTGACGACTACATGGCTATTATTCTTATCGATATCGCAACCAATCATTTGTTAGTCTCTTCATTGAAGTACAGGTTTTTTGATAAACTCTGAAATTAGTGCGAAAACAATATTTTCTATATTTTTATATCATTTGTTCGCTTCGTTTCACTAATCAATCGTTTTGTGATTTCCTTAGTTTTTGAATTTTCAAAGAGTTATATATTTTAATCGATTCTAAGTTTTGTGTCTAAATAAGTGACCACTGAATGAATGGCTCCGAACACCGATAAAAGTGACAATCCGTCCAACAAACCATTTAAACAAAGAAAGCCTCTGAGTAAGTATTTCACATTAACACCATGCTCATTTATAATTCAACTTTTTGTAAACAGTCTTTAGTAGCTGTGAGGCAGATATGTAACTGATATTAGTTGCTATAAACAAGGAAAGGCTAAAATTAAATTATCTGAGTATTAGTAGTAAAGTCATTTATTGTACGGGTCCTCAAAACGATTAAAGTCTCGACACAATTATCATTTTTTTTCAATTTTATTATATTTAGTCTAAATTTAATATCAATTTTGTTTTGACAGCGACTCGAAGAGAAGAAGTCTGTGGTATAAGAGCTAAGTTTCCGACCAAAATACCGGTGAGTTTTATTTATTTGTCTTCGAGGAAACATCTGTTTCGAAGTATTTATCCAGAAACTTGAAAATAAGATATAGCTTCGAGGTTATTGTTATTCTCTATTGGAAGCTGTGGTTACATATTATTTGTTTTTCAATTATTTGATATAAAACAAAGTGAAAACACATTATTTTAAAGTAATCTATCTTTGAGTCAATAAGAGATAATTTTCTATTCACTTAAGAGATAAATATTTTCGGTCCTCAAATGTTTACTAATTGCCTCCAATTAAGATATCCTTTGAACTTTGAGTCAAATATTCATTTTTTAGGTAATTGTCGAAAGATATTCCAAAGAGAAAAGTCTTCCGGCATTAGACAAAACTAAGTTTCTGGTTCCTCAGGAGTTACCAATGGCCACATTCGTGACAATAATCAGGTATTTATTAGTTATATCTACAGATTATACGACATTAAGCTGACACTTGTCTACAAGTTTATGGGTCAATGTTCTTATGCTCTGAACATTAAACCCCTTTATCTCAATCGACATCAGATTATATCCATTTTGCAATTATTGTAGTTAACATTCAGTATAAATAAGTTGAAGGCAATCAATGAACAGTACATTTAGTGATAAGAATCTATTTTTCACATCCAATCGGTTTGTTGCCAACGGAACAAATCAATTGTCTTCACATTCTATCTATTGTTTCAATTGTCGGATAATCTGTTTTTCGACAATAATCTGATGAATATCTAATGAAATCTCACAAAATAGGAATCGCATGCAATTGACTTCAACGCAAGCCTTTTATTTAATTATTAATAACCGAAGTATGGCTAATATGACTAAAACTATGGCCGAGGTCTACAAAGAGAACAAGGATGAGGACGGGTTCCTTTATGTCACATATGCCTCACAAGAAATGTTTGGCTCTTACTGTTAAACCCATTCTAATGTTCTCTGTATAGTGTATTATAAAATCATTTGTTTTTACTATAAAGCATTGAACCAATTATTGTCAAATCATTTACTTTTATTTAAAACATTAATTAATATTCATTTTATTGTTTTTATTGTTTTACGAATAAAACTCCAGTAACTAAACGACAGAAGTGTTTGGTGTCGGAACTGATGAGGGAATCGCAGTATTCATTGAATTCATTCCCGGATCTGATTGAGTAATACGTTTTGAGCCCTCGACTAACATATCGTGAATAGTCTTCGCGTAGTTTACTTGACTTTTGATTGTCATTAAATACTGGTTATAAGACATGGAGTCAGGGGTCATATTAGTGCTGGGGTCGGCCACATTCTCTGTCTTATTGACATTGAAGGGCAAATATATGTGGCTATCCCTGGCCTGTATCGCACACTCCAGGATTGTTTTCTATCAAATTGATTGAAATGAGAATCTATTTGAAAGATTGTTTGATGACTCACTAAAAGCAGTTCAATTTGATTGCAAATTGAGAAGAAGTCTTCCATTGCTTTGTCGAACCGAACCACTAATTCTTCGCTCGTTTTCCTGAATTATAACACATTTTGATAACAAATCAGTGAATGAATCGGTTTTTGATAAATCGCTTTCAAGGCTTAGTCTTATCGCGTGAATGAAAAAAAGTTGCTAATTATCAACGGTTTGTAACTAAATTTAGATTCCAGTCAGAGCTCAACCACATTGTCACAAATAGTTAAAATTAGTGCAAATGTATGATCAAGGTAATCATCAATTTAAATTAGAGCAGTAATTATCTCTAGTAATGAAATAATAGGAAATGACTTACAATCCACTATCAATTTGTGAGTTGTGCTGTATATTACTGGCGGCCACTCTCATCAGGGTCTGTATTAAATACAATTAAATTTAAGTTAATTCAGCTTTTATTACACTTTAAGCTGAGACAGTGTTTGATCTTATAGTTAATGGTTTCAATTAAAAGATAAAATGAGAGAATACTTACGGCCAATGAATCCTTAAGTGTCAGAACTAAATGTCTGACTCTTGTAATTAAATCATATTTTTGTTCGGCGTTTGCCTGTTGTCCTCCCTGTGCGGAGGGCGCTGACTGAGCCGGCATATAGCCGTGAGGGACAGAAGAGGAAACAGTTGGTCCACTCGTTGGTTGATTGCCGGCAACTGCTTGAGATGGTGTCGCCATTGGTTGAGATCCTATTATATGAGACATTAAATGATTGTCTCTTTATTCAAGATTTTTGTTTCAAATATTTTCAAATTAAAGGCACAAAAATATTGTGGAGAATATAATATGCATTGAAAGGGCATATCTCTAAAACCATATTCATGTCAATAAAGCCTTTTTAATAAAGTGTTGCATAAACTCAGGCATACGATCAGACATAAGATATATTACCGATTAATGTGTCCTCAATAATAATAATTAAAAGTTTGATATATGAGCAAGGTGTTTATTTAATGATATTTCTTGCGATGGAAGTGTTTATTATCTTTTAGTACAATACTTTGGGATGAGTTGTCTGTAAAGAGGTTTGAGTGGATGTGAGCGTCGCTGCGATCGCAACCAAATTACTGCCATTTTATCATTGAATTGATTTCACATTTTTTCAGTTAATTTATTATCTGTTAATTTGGTCAAAATGATGTCAACGAAGATATCCCGCTATCAGTTGAATGGATTAGTTATTAAACGATTGATGAGTAGCCAAACGGCAGCCAAAAGAGCCGAATCAGATCCGTTGAGAGCACAAGAATTGAAGACAACAACACTTCCCAATGGATTAGTGGTCACTTCCATTGAAAATCATAGTCCAATCACTCGAATAGGAGTGATAGTGAGGGCTGGTTCTAGATATGAGCCAACAGATCAGTTGGGACTCACCCATACTTTGAGATCAATGGCTGGTTTCTCAACCAAAGAGTCCACTGGATTCAGAATCACCCGAAACATTGAATATGTCGGCGGAAGTCTGTCTGCTCTGACAACAAGAGATTTGATGATTTATATCCTGGAAAACGATCGCAATTATACTCAGAATAACATAAAGTATTTGTCGGACACTGTTATGAGACCCGCATTCAAACACTGGCAGATCAAAGACAATCTCAACCGACAAAGAGTTGATTTGTCTATTTTGAAAGACACCCCAGAATTGCTTCTCTCGGAAGCCTTACATTCGGTGGCCTTTAGAGGAGGGCTCAAGAATTCAATCTATTCTCCTGAGTTTATGCTCGGAAAGCACTCCTCAGAAATGCTGTCCAACTTTGTTGACCACCATTTCGTCTCTAATCGTACAGCAATTGTAGGCTTAGGTATAGATCACAACAATCTCTTGGAACAGATCGACAAGTATTTCTCAATGGCCAGAGGAGATCGAGCCCAAAGTGGACTGTCCAAGTTCATCGGTGGACAGACTCGCATCGATGCAGATTTGGATACAACTTATGTGGCCGTCGCTACAGAAGGAGTCGGGTATTAATCAATTGATTTACTTCTCATTCTCTCATCTAATTTGTGTTTTAATATTAGTCTTAAGAACCAAAAGGAAGTGTTGGCCCTCTCTTTGTTGCAAACCATTTTGGGAACGGGTCCTCGCGTTGAGTTTAGTGACGGGCGAAACACTAGATTAGGTGAGGCGGTGGCCAAAGCAACTAACAATCCCTTCGCTGTCTCGGCCTTCAATATGAACTATGAGGACACGGGTCTGTTTGGCATAACAGTGGCCGCATCGCCACAAGATATTGACAAAGCAGTGAAGGCAGCCGTCACTCAATTGAGAGATTCCGCCAAAAATATTAAAGACGAAGACCTCAAAGACGCGAAGTATTGGAATTGATTTAAACAATTCAATGTTCAATGTTTTAAACATTTGTTATATTTGTAGACATAGTCTAAAGGCGTCGACAATGATCTCCAACGAAGACCCCTCTGTTTTGGTAGAAGAGATCGGCACTCAAGCACTTACTTTGGGACAAGTCTTGAGTTTAAATGATTTCGAGAAAGCAGTGGATTCTGTGTCAGCTCAGGACGTGTCAGCACTCGCTTCTAAATTAATCAAAGCAAAGGGTGCGATGGCTTCTGTGGGCAAACTTCAAAATGTGCCCTATTTGGAGGATTTGGTCTAAAATGTAGTCATTATTAAACTCTAATTTCTGTTAATTAGTTTAGATGTATATAAAGAATAAATAACTTAATCGTTATTTTCTGTTTGACTTAATTAAAATCACAAACAATGAGACCTTTTCTTATGTTTATTCAACTCTTTAGATGTTTGGCCACTTAATACTCGTTTGCACACAATATGCTCATAATTTATTTTGAGAGGACCTTCTAATGCTTCCCAGCAAGGGGATTTTTTGCAATTGACTGTATGGAAGGTTAAAATACCAGATTCTTAGCATTGAACGCATTAAAGGCATAGGACTCAGCAATAAAGC
>JAQIWF010001584.1:0-11487 GCA_034694965.1 Ceratozetes gracilis | reverse complement strand
CAGTGAGCCCAGTAGTGGCTAAATCTGAGCTCAATCTTATAAAACGGCCTCTTTTTCATCAATAAATATACAAAACTGTAAGATAACAATACATTCCTTTACTCAACAATTTGGTATATTTATCATTGGGTCAAAGCACTTGATTTATATAAAAGTTGCTTCTCACTAGATCATTTTATCAATTTGTAGTCATTTAATATGGACAGGTACAAGGTCATCAAACTTTTTGATAAATATGCCCTTTAGAATTTGAGTTCTTCTCCCTTAATTTTAACATTAATTTCTTCCCTATGGATATATTTTGTGCGCATTCGAATATAACTCACCTTGTTAATGTTTATTTAATTGTAATATTTGTAAATAATTTTTATTTATGGCAAATATAAAATAAAATTAAAGTAAATTACATAATTAAGAAAAAAAATTGTAGCAGGTCAATTTTAAGAGTATTTTGATACATCAATTATACTGAGAGAATACCTGAGATTTCCATTTGGTTCAATCATTTGTATTTTTGAAGTTTTTCAAAATGCAGATATCCCAAGTTTGCAATTTTGAGGGTCTTCATCAATTGGATCTTGAGCTAGGTCAATTTTGAAAACTAATATTGGCTGCTCTGTTGGTGGATAATCTTTGCTTTATCATTAGCATCCCAGGTATAGCAGAATTATGGATGCATCTTTACACAAAATGTTGTCACTGCTCAGTAAGAGAGGAATATTTTCATAATTTTTGTCAACAGTTTTAACAAGGTTCTGACGAATTCTCTTATATATTGAGTTCAAATCAAATTATGCCTTAAATTATGAAAGAATTGATCAAAATGTAGAAAAATGCATATTTAATCTCAGGTAGCACTTCCATCTTTATGTTACATACTCAATAGATATTTGACATTGGTCATTATTATGATGATTGAAATGAGGTACAATTTATTGAGATTCTCTTATGAAGTTGTTTATGTAAAAAGTGGTAAAAATGACATTTGTTTGAAATAATGAGAAGGGAAAGCCTTAATGTACTGCTTATTAATTGACATTCAATGAAATCTGATAGGACTTGATTTGCATATTTTTATCAATATTATGAATATTCCTTTTGGAATAATTGGCTCAAAAACTCTTATTATTCTGATGAGTAAACTGAGCTCGAAATGGATGCGAACAATACATCTTTTAAATTGATATGCGATACAAACTACTGATTGGATGACATTTCCATTAAGAATAATACTCTTTGAGACCATTTCTAAAAATTCAAAATTTTCACTCTTAGGTCATAAAAGCCATTCCAAGTCTCCGTCGATACAAATGAGAAGCTTTTAGTCTCAAAAGTTTAATAAAAATTCATTTATCACTACTTTGTTGCTATACATTGAATATCATTTCAATTCTTCAATTTGCGATCAAATGACTTATATTTTCAACGCATTAGAGAATATTATTTCTAAAATACAATTGAAAGGCAATCTTTAAGAATAGGATAAATAAGATTTAATTCATTTACCTTGATATTAAATTATCATGCTGAGAAATGAAAGATATATTCAGATTAAAAGGAGAGCAAAGAAAAATCTTGATCTTGGCCAGTTTTCGACCAGATATTACTCACCTTTGACTAAATCGGAGACATTTGACTAATGTCTAAATGAATTACAACTAAATAAAACTCGTTGTCATTGTTTTACTTTTTATGGGAAGAATTACGAAATCTAAAGAATGAGCAAAACATGGTGTAAATGACTGGAGTAATTTGAACTGGTTCACGTTATCGATTAACGCAATTCTTCACAAAAAGTTTCTTTTTGTTATTTCGTTTGATGTCATTAAATCATATTTCAGGAGAAAATAAATATATTATTTAAGTTGAGAGCAATTAAAATAATTGAAAAAGAAGTATCTGAATAGTAATTAAGTGCATTAGTCAAGTCTTATGGCATACCATGGGTATTGTCAACGCTCTCTTATTCCCAGCCCTGCAGTGACTATAAGTTCAAAAACAAGACAGCAATCAATTGGACTTTTTTGAGAAAATAATTATAAAAAAGATTTCTTTCTTTCTTTTATGTGTTTTAAGTTTGAGACAACTTTTCTTATTCTAATGTTAGGATCTGTTCATTGATTGGCTGGTAATACATAATTGTCGGACAAATGCTAACCTGTAATAACATCAAAGTTAGTCATTAATCAACAGAACATATAATCATTTCGCAAAACAGATTTGAAGAGAAGTCAAATGGAGAGAACAGTGAGACTGAGAGAGAGCTAAAAGCAGACGGAGCTGAGAGCAGGCGCGCAGCCATTCTATGGCACGGATGAGGCACTGAAGGCACTGAAGAATCACTGAAGTGAATCAACTGAAAGTGGAGTGGAGTCGGCGCACAAGTAATACTGAATTCATTCCAAAGAGAGATGAAATAGGAATCGGAGAAAAAAGTGAATCATTCAGTAAGTGGTGTGAAGTCGATGCCAACTGTGGTTTTGTCCCTTTAAGAGCTCTCAGAGCACGACTCCTATGTTCTAAATGTTCAAAAAGTTGTGCAAAACTTTTTTGGGCAAAACTACTGACAAATAGCCATTAGTAGACTAAATGAACACTTCTCTAGTGTTTCAATATTTAACTGTTTGAGAGACTGAATCGTAAACAGATTCTGACTGTCATTCTGTTGGCTATTGTTTAGTACTGTTTAGTTGTGTTGATCTCATATTACTCTCATATGGCAGAGCATTAAAGGCTTGCGTCAGACATATATAATATACATAATATAGGGTCTAATTTGCTATTAAAAGTGGTGTTCCCCTCACTTTACAATTGTTCCCAAAATAATAATATAAATACTAAACTAAGCTATAATTGGACGGACTATAAGCTACTAAACAAGGATTTATTCATAAATCGTGTTAATTATCCCAAAACCGGTGCCAATTCGTATTCATAACCAACTTATATCATAACGATTGTGACTCGAGTTATCAAATGTGGAAACACATCAAATGATTGAATTAAAAAACTTTAAATTTTGTCAAACTCTGGTGAACTGCTCTCAAAGTGGTTAAGTCGTCCCCAAATAAGGTGGACATCCTCTAAACGTTGTGTGCAATACAATACTCTTTATTTATTGAGATGTCTTCGTCATCACCTCCTCATCATCGCGTATCCACTCATCAACAGCAACAACAACACTATCATAACAACAGTCCGACCACAACCCTAAGTGAAGACGACAGCAATTCAGAACCCAATGATCTCAGAACCTCACGTAAGTCACAATTCATTCCAACCATTATATTCTCCAAAGCCTTAAGACTTGAATTAAAGTAATCGTCGATTAATTGATTGTGTGTTTGCATTACAATAGAGAAAATCCGTGCCCATAGCGCCACATTCCCCGGCTATCCATTCTTCTCTCCTCCTCAACACAATTCAGGTTCGATGCAATCACAGCACTCACAGCACAGCTCAGGACAACAATATGTGGCCACTAATGAATGTCGTCTCATTGAATATCGCGGGGCGCGAATCGCAGCCTTTCTCAGTGCAAACCGAACCCAATGTCCCGAATATCTGCTGTGTTTACCACAAGCTTTTGAACTCTTTCTCAAACATTTGGTCGGAGGACTGCATACCGTTTACACCAAACTTAAGGTAAGTCTCCATTACTTCACACATATTTCATATCATTTGAAAAAAATATATTCTTGATAATTATAAACAATCATTTATCATTAGACTAGCAAGTTAATTAAATGCTAATTTCCAAGGAATGAGCAAAATTTAAATTGAATATAAAAATTGATAAAATTGTTATTAAGTATTTAAATTTAAATAATACATTCATTTCTATAACTTAATTATAATTGCAAGAAATGGCACTTGGCCAATTGCCATTTGTACAGGTCTTCAAATTTAAATATTACAAATATAAATCATTATTTCTTTTGTTGGTCTCTAGTTATTAGGGTTGTCTCAAAAGAATCTTTTCTTTTGGAGAAATATTTCTCAAATTATTAATAGTCAGAAACTTTCTCCTCTATGGGAGGCCCTTATTAAGCTAAGTAGCATGGTGTTTCAGCAGAGGTGTTTACCATAATAAGAGGTGTCAAATTTGTGTAGTTGTGCCATTTCTATTATTTATGCATTTATTTCTATGAAGTTTCATAAAATTTAGGTACAAAATAGACCTCGCATAGACAAGAATATTTCTCGCTTGAGACACAAATAATGATGTTTGAGAAATATTTGTAGAGAATCAGTGGAGAAATTGTCTAGGAAACCTTTCTGCCGACAACCCTAGTATTTGTGTTTCTAACTAATGATTGAATCTTGAATTATACGAATGTTTTCAAGAAATTTTTCAAAACAAAAGGTGGAATTTTGAGTGATTTAATCATTGCATTGATATGAATCTGAAAGGATGAGCATAAGTCATGTAAAAAGCCATTTCTGTTCACTTCTAAGATTATACAACAAAATGTATTTATTGTTTTGATAGACTCTTATTATTTGCATTTATAAACAAGTTTTGCTAAAATAGATGAGAAAGTTATTTAATTTATTCTGCTCACTTTATTATTCACCTTACAATACATTAAATGTAATTTAATTGATTTTAGATTTAAGTCAATCTGTAAGATATAAGGCCTGACTCACAGGCACTCAAATATTAGATCAGAAGAGAATATCTGCAGAATTCACAGACAATTTAAAAGAGGTAAACGATCGCAAAGATATTCAGTCGAGTCAATGCTATTTTCAATTCAGCATTTTTTGTTCATCAATAGTCTTTTCTTTGATCCAAGGGTTTAAACCAGGTTCAATTTAAGCATTTCCTTCATTAATATGCACTTTGTTTAAACATTATGACCAAATTCTCAATTATTATTTATAAATCATTAAATGTTTGTTTATTTTCTTGATTTTAATTCAAAACTCAATTTATTTGTGGAATTTTTGATTATGAAGACAAAGTTTACTTTAATTTTATATCGAAATGTGATTTGGATAGTATTCTTGGTTACCCCACGAATTGTTTACATTTAATAGAGTAAGAATTCTCTGCCAAATAATAATTTTATTTTTATTACTCAATCAATTTTGAATGTACATTGAAATTCAATTAATTCAATTTTCTGCTTAATTTCTCATGGCAATTATTAACTACATTGACTAGATTCAATAATAACAAAATAGCTAATTTTAATTTTTATCTTAATTGCATACTATATTTGATATCAATGTTTGTGATATTTATTATAAGAAAGTTATGTTTAGTTAATTTAAAACAGAATATCAATAATATTCGCATTTTGTTTAAAAAATGGTTTTCATGGAAATTGAGTTTTATTTGAAAGAAAGACTAATTTATTGCTTCGAGTAATCGAAGTTTCACTCAATTATCTCTACTTATACTCAATAATAAATCATAGAAATGGCAAAAAGGGTTGTTCTCACAAATTTCACACACAATTCAAATGAGAATATATTTAGTCAAATCTCTCTATAATTTTGTCGGGAAATTATCAGATAAATAGTCTCCTTCTTTATGAATAGTTTATTTAAAGTTATCAAGGAAAGGGGGAAACGAACATTATTTTCTTCTTTCATTTCTTACATTTTGTTGCAATAAATTAATGGATTTGTTTTTTGTTGATTGTCTAGCGTTTAGATATTGTGCCAATTGTTTGCAATGTAGAACAAGTCAGAATTCTGAGAGGTCTGGGAGCTATTCAGCCGGGAGTCAACAGATGTAAATTACTTTCCACTCAAGACTTCGATGTTCTCTTCAAAGACTGTACGACTGCGAGGTATGTCCTCTTCAATTGATTTTCAGTTATATCTATCTTTGGCCAAAAGCTATGCTTAAGTAAGAGTTAATTATAAGTTTACCAAAGTCATAACTGATGGCCTGGTCAGGGGCTCTCTTCCAGCTCATCCTAACTTTGCCGGACTTCTCCAACTCAATGCCAAGTTTTATGGGAGTTACCCTATCCTAACCCTAATGCATAGCTTCTCAATGACTGCATATTATGAGTATCTCAAAGGTGTTCTTAAATAGTAGCTTCACTTTACAAACCCCTTGATTATCCCTTGAGTGCTGAATATTACCAGTTAAGAATTTCAACCATTAGACTAATTAAACTGAAATTTAATCCAATATTTTAATAATTCATAAATAACAAGATGAAGCATTAAATTGCCCATTCAATGAATTTGCAATAATTTGTCATTTCTCTAATGAAATCTCCGGCGGAAAGACTAAACATTTCTAATCTAATTATTTGATTGAATTTTGGTAAAAATAATGCGAAAATCAATTTCTTGGAAATTAAATTCAATAAAATAGTTAAATATGTTTTTATTGATGACCAGTAAATAATAAAAAAGTATTTAAAGTAGTGTTTGTTTATGTGTTGAAAAAAATAACAAAACGATAGCTTAGACCACATAATAAGTTATTGAAAGCTCAACAAAACTACCCCTTGAGTGGAGCGGTTGTAATGGTGTAAACTCATCAATAACCTGATATACTTCTTGAAAGTTATAGCCGGCAAGTATCAGCTCTTTATAATGAGCGCCATCGCGCAAAAACTAGTATCGCACCAGTAGTAGCACCGCATCGCTATTGAACTCGATTGGGGTTTCAAAAGAGTTATTTTGTGGCTGCACTGAACTCCCAATTATTATATTCTGAGCTCTACTCTCGTTGTACTGAACTGATTGAACTCATACTTTGTCACATTTAAGGCTCGATAACTGAGTGAATAAAGTTTTATATTGTATGCCATCCCTGATATCAACTGTCTATTCGAGAAAGTTATGTAAGTTTGAGTCTATGCTATACATTGTTATCATATTATAGATCAGACTTTTCTTAATCTACTAATACATGGCTGCTATGAACGAGTGTTTGTGGAGTTCGTGAGCGATCGCACTGTAAACTGACTGTAAACCAACCATTATATCGAATCCAAGTAATGTTAGTTTCATTAGCAATGATTGAATGCAATATTAAATATGGCGATCCGATGGCCCGACTCTCTGAGCCTCTCTCTGAGCCTTTGTCTATCATATGTGAGTACCGGTTTTCAATGCAATGATAATTGCAGTTTTGATATCCTTGTTGCAAATGCGAACCTCCTACAATCTGTGAGCTATGCCACTCTCTGCCACTCCATACCATCCTATGCCATTCTGGCTCTTCCACTCGTGTATCTTCGCTCGTCTTTGATTTTTAAACAAATGACTGCAAATGTATTTGGATTTTATCATAACTTCACATCTGTTCTCAAAATTGTTTGGATTGATATTCACTGAAAAGCATTTAAAGCAAACAGTAATTGAAATCAATAATTGATGTCTGTTTGCAGTCAATTCGTGGTTCGACTCATAATTTAAAAACTCATTTAATTTGTTTTCTTCAATCGTAAAAACAAATGACTTTTGTTTGTCATTTGTATTTCAAGTTCACTCCTCTGTAGAGTCCTCTCAGTTTGAAATATTTCTCAATTAAGTTGAAGTGCCTGTGAAAGAGAAATTGGAAATGGTTTGGGTCTGTGCCCAGTCTCCAGACGATCGGCTCTACAGCCACACAATTATCAAAAGAAACCCATTTATTGACCGCAAAAACAGACTATTTGTCGCAAAACGCATTTCAAATGAAATTGAAGTCAATTTAAATGGTTTTGATTTATATCTATTAATTAAAATGAAATGAAACGAAGCAATAAAAATATGTTCCAAACATTTCAAGGCCTAAAAAGCTCATAGATTTATATGAATTGTGTGGAAAGTACCGGCATTTTTGCGTTATGATCCCGACTCGCTAACGGCAATATCACTCCCCCTTTAGTTTTAAGGTGGAGTGCGGGGCAATCACTGCCATAGTTTGCCTTTGCTTTCATTTCCCTTATTTCAATGCATTAGTTTTTGCAAAGAATTTCCAATTAAAGTCGAAATGAAGAAAAGAATTCAAAACGAGTTTATTTTGAGTTTCATTTTCATTTCATTTGTTTTTACTATTTTTTATTTCAAACTTCGTGCTCAGAGCTGACAATTGAACCACTCCCCCATCACCAGCTTCTTCTGGCCAACACTGAGCCCCACTCGGACTGACTGTTCCCCTTTCGACCTCTCATACACTCATAGTCTGCTTTCAAGTTATAGAATAAGTCAAAAACAAGAGAAAATAGAAGTCGAATGAGAAGTGCAATGAATAGTTGAAAATATTTTGGGTTTTGTTTTAATTGGCAGCTGTGGTGAGTTGTGGTGTGCTGTGGAGTACATTGCAAAATAAATTGCATTCGTTGGCCTCATAAATGGAAGTGTATTTCTGTCAGTTTCCAAACAAAACTAATCTCTAATATTCTCCAAAACTATTTACAATATCAACATTTTTCCAGAATAGACATCACTTGAAGGCCTACCTCTGCCTGTTCTCCCCCTGTCTAGTATTGCTAAAGTTTGCCACTTTTGCATTTGTTCGCAATCAAACAACTCTTGTATTGCGACCACAATTAATGTATGGCCTTATCTCTAATCTGTGAATTGTATTCATCTCTTTGACATCACATCACAAGTGCACAGCTTTTGCTCATAAATTAACTCAAAATTAAGCGAATCAGACCTTTCCGTGACTTATGGTTTGTGTGAGAAATTCATGTTCTCTTCAATTCTCAATACGAATGCAGTGCTAAGAGGTTAGGCTTAACAACCAAAACAGTGATAGCAAAGCGGAAAATCCAATAGATTTATGAACAAAAGTGAATATACAGTAGACTCGACTCTATCCCTGAAACAAAGAGAAACAGAGATGCAGTCGACTAAGTGTTACAAACAGAGAGAGAGGCAGAGAGAGAGAGAGAGAGAGAGAGAGAGAGAGAGAGTCAGAGATAGAGAAAGAGAGTCAAAAGAGAGAGACTGTGCAACAAATGCTCTAACATTACATTTACTTCACTTCTTTCTCATTGCTTTCCGTTTTGGTTTTGCAGAGCTGTGCCCGCAATCGATTCGGTGTCAGTGCGCTTCATAGCAAGTGATTGTGTACTGCATTGCAGTGAAGCCCACTTTTCTCTGTTCCTAAAGCAAAGCACATAAGAGTCTCTCTTTTCTCTCTTTCTCTTTACGTTTCGTCTGATATCTCTCTCTTTCTCGCATTCAATTGAGATATAGGTTCAGTTGTGAAGAACGACTTGCAATCGTATTTGCGCTATATAATATATATAACTCTCCAAGAATATCATTCAATTGTCAACATTTCTATTTCTACCCAATTAGATTTCTCTCGATGAGCAAGGGTGTTTCACCTTCAAAAATCTTGTTTTAATCATTTTCGCACGTTTTTGAGTGCATATAGCGATTGATTTTTAATAAGTTGTATTGAATGAAGCACCAAGCTGAGTTATAATCGGAATGTGTCAAATGGCAACATTGAATAGCAATGAATGGCATATCTATTTTCGATTGCATTAAATAGTGAGAGGAATAGTCTCTAGTTTATAGTGACAGCTGTTTCAATAGTGATAATGCAATGACGACTTATGTTTGACTTTAAGCTTTTCTCTTGTTTTTATTGCACTTCTCTTTGGCCTTACTTTCTATTTGTCTCATTATATTGCATACGAGTGCATAACCATTGCGTATGTGATCTACCATTTCTTTGTTTGATTGCTCACTAATTCTCACTATCAGTGAAACCAATGCATTGCTGTTGTCTCCTATTCCACACCAAATCATAGCCATTAAAAAATATATGACTGCACAGCATAAGTACTTTTGTAGTTGTGATGGAAAGTGATAACAGTTTAGAACATAGCCTTTGTTTGACACACTTTCCACCAATTTGTAAACCCATAGAAATCCCCGATCATTGCAAACGCACTGCGTTTCCAAAACTTTGGCTTTTTTTACACTAAAACATTCGTTAAGTCAATAATTTGTCACTTCATGTGCTTTATTACAAACTCTATAAGAATTGTAATATTTTAGCATTTCTTAAGCTATTTTCAAATTCAGAGATTTTTTGTTTTAAGGGTTGAAAGGGATTAATGAATTGCATTGAATAGAAGAGAAATGTTTTGATCGATTTTATTCTTATTTATAATCAAAGGATTTGAAGATTTTTGATTAAAGCAAAAATTATAAGTAATTTGTAAAAAAGGAAATTATTTACAAATATATTGTTTGGAAACTCAATGATTAATCGATTTTTGATCAATTTGTTTGTCTTAAGTCTGGAAAATGATAGAAAAAGCAAAAATCTTTCGTAATAAAGGTCTTTCAACTCATCTATACCTTGGTTTACCCCTCAAATGTGTATTCAATCTGTATTAAAGGTACACTTTAATTATAAAATGATAATTTTAATTGATATTTACTGAAGGAAGAGCGTCCATATTATGATGGATGAAATTACTCTAAACACGACCGAAAATATTTGAGTTCAATTAAATTAACAATTGAAGAATTGGGGAATCACTTAAAGGCGGGTTATTTTACATTATTTCACAACAAACTTAGTGTTGATGAGAGGCCTAAATAATAAACAAATTAAGAATTCAATTGATTAGAAGTGTTGAGCCTTTTTTAATTCAAATTAATAGTTGATTATTGGAAATATGGGTCAAAAATTAAAGAAAGAGAAGAAAAGTGAGGATAAAATGGCAATCAATGAAAAGCGGGGGGTCTATAACCAGTTGTCATATTATGTGAGTTAAAGCGATTGAGTTTATCGTTACATCAGTCTTCTCGTCGTCTTTTTCTTTACTTACCTGTTGTATGGTTCGGGACAGCCATAGCGCCAGAGTAGAGTCGGAGCAGAACTCACGCTGCGCTCAACTCAACCATCAATGGTTCGGTTACATATTGCTCGCTAATATAGGGGTGGAAATGTGGGGCCAGGCAGTAGTCAGTGGTGTCTAGAATGGAGAAACTGAATACATGGCTTCTCCCTCTCCCCTGAATTGACTCTCATTTTATAACGAAATAAAAAATAAATTGTAAAAAGAAGTGTCTCGTAGTTGTAGTGGTAGTGTTGCAGTCGTGGCGATAAGGGATCGCATTGCGGTTTACACCACATCTCCACATCTGTCGCATTTCGACAATAAAATACTAAAATTTCTATTATTTCTATGAAATACACAAAAAGTGAAGAAAATGTGTATATTCTGTAAAAAACCACTTCTTTGGCCGTAAGGGAAGAAATCATTTAAAATATATAACAAAAAGAATATATTTTAAAGTTTTTCGATATAAGTGAACAAATAGTGTTCACAAAACACAATATAAACTTATTTTATAGTATTTCAGATTTATTATAGTCTCACAAAAGTTTAATTTCCGTTTGTTGTCTAAAAGAAACGAAGAATAGTCTCGAGATAACAAATTGCTTCGCCTTTTATAATAACACTAATATTAGTATTCGTAATAAATGCTTTCAATTCTCTCTCTCTCTCTCTCTCTCTCTCTCCCTCTCTCCCTCCCTCTCTCTCT
>JAQIWF010001583.1:0-11488 GCA_034694965.1 Ceratozetes gracilis | reverse complement strand
CCATCCGTCCTATTATTTCTTACCTTTTATATAATTTAATTTTAATAATTAAAGAATTTATTTATTATTTAGAGTTTTTTGCAATAATAAAAATAAATTAATTTCAATTCTTCTATCCAGTTGTATCAAGGTAGTCTACATCTGTACTACACAGTTATGATATAACTTAATTCATTAAAAATCATTTGATGATTCATTTCAACTGCAATTAGTATTCAGTGACAATCAGATTATTGTGTAAATGTTATCAAACAATAAAATGATAATTAATCCAAAATTAGATAAAATATTACAAAAATGTTTTCGTCAAACACTTATTAAAGGGAGGATTTCGTCGACGAATATAATTATAATTTTATAAACCATTGCTTTTAACGATTGTGTTTCACAATTATACACAAAATGTAAATAAAATTACATGGATATAAATTAGACTATTTAAAAGGAATATCCCCAATACGCTGCCAAAAGCCATTCTTAATTTACATAATTCACCTTTTACCTTTAATTTTCTATTTTTAACTTAACATAATGTTGGGACTCCTGCTTATAATCTATTAAAGATTATTGTATCCTGGGCTTTATTTTAGTTCATCTTAAGAAGCGTCGGCAATCCAACTCAAACTTCAGGGGGAAGGGGTGTTGATAAAATACACTCCCTGAGCTTTGATAACCTCGACAGAAATGGCTTTTCAGAAGAAAAAGTCCTAGTGCTTGTCCATAGATAATAATGTTAAGTTTTTCATAAACCTCAGGGGGTATTCTAGCAATTCCCCCTATGGCTGAACCCTGATCTTAAGTCTTATTTAAGTTCTAAATCAATAAATTTGAATGAAAATCCGTCTTTTTTATTTATCATGCTATAACTACAATGTTAAAGTTAAGGAGATAAATTGTTTGTGACACAATTTGTACTCGTTTGAGTTCAACTGCACTCACTTAACTTGATAACTATCAAAAATTTTCCACACGACCCTGATATTGGAAACCAACTTTTATCTATTTATTTAAGTTTAATCACAAACTGATTAATTAGTTTCAATAAAAGGCATATCTTTTATATGACTTATAAATACACTCTTTTTACAGAAGTGTTTAATTAGTTTGAATTAAGAGCTCTGAGAATGAATATCTTACTTGAACTTGCTAATTTCAATCAATTTCAACAGTTATTGTTTGGTGTTTCTGTGGTTATAGGAGTCCTAACCTATTATTGGATGTAAGTATACTCAATTTATTTTCATTAGTAGATAATGATTCTAGCTAATTTAATTTACTAATTTTCCCTTTGTGTAAAATTATCAATAAATAATAGTAATGTAAATTCAAGAGATTTCTGAGGTATAGATTTGAGTACAAATAAGGAGAACCTTGGAAATTAAATTATTTAATAAATATAATATTTTAGTTAATATGTATATAGTTTTGAAATTAAATTGACAAACGAATGCTTTCACAAATAAGTTTGAATGTTCTAGCAAATGGAATCGAACTTTTAGTTATTGGAAGTCAAGGAATATTCAAAATCCACCGCCGCTTCCAATCTTTGGAAATGGCCTCGAAATGTTTCTTAGACCAAAAACTGACATAGAATTGGAGTGGTATCGCAAATACGGCAAAATATTTGGGTATATTTGAAATGTGATAATTAGAATCTAAATTATATTCTCCAATAGTGTATATGTGGGTAAAAGTCCAGCGCTGACAGTGGCTGAACCCGATTTGATTAAACAAATTTTGGTCAAAGATTTTCATTTATTTAGAAATCGCAGAGACATTAGCAGTCGATCAAAGAGTAAACTTGGTAAAAATATGTTTAATGCTAGAAATGACGACTGGAAGCGAATCCGAGCGATAGCCAGTCCCACATTCACTTCGGGAAAGCTTAAGAAAATGTATTCACTAATCAATAAGTGTTGCACTGATTTCTTAGAAGACTTAGAGCTGAAAATAAAGACAAATAATGAACTGAATATGAAAACGTTGATGGGTACATATACCATGGATGTGATTGCCAGATGTGCCTTTGCCTCAAAAACCAATACATATAAAGACCCAAACAATGAATTTACAACTCGAGCCACAGCCATATTCAATATGCCATTTTGGCAGGTGATAACCATGCTGATATTACCCTCGTTCATTACCTCACATCCAAAAATTCGTCCACTGATAAGCAGCGGATCGAAAAATTCATTGTTTTTCTCCGATTTTGCCTCAAAAGTTATGAAACATCGAAGAGATAACAATGAAATACATAACGATTTCCTTCAGCTTCTTATGGATGTCGAAAGAAGTGATGATCAGATCAGAGAAGAAATTGATGCCAACGAAGCACATCATGTGAATGAAGGCGACGATGAGTTAAATGCAGATAAGGAAGCCCTCAGTAATGTCATCGAAAAGAAATTAACAGAAGACGAAATTTTAGCCCAATGTATGTTATTCTTTGTGGCCGGTTTTGAGACAACAGCCAGTACTCTATCCTTCTGCTCATATGAATTGGCAATACATCCAGAAATACAACAAAGACTTTATGAGGAAACCCGGGAAGCCTTTGATGAAAATGGGGAAATCAAATATGATGTTCTCTCAAGACTTCCATATCTCGATGCAGTCCTTTCTGAAACTCTTCGCAATTATCCGCCAGTCTTTCGACTTGAAAGAGAAGCGATGGAAGACGTGTTGTTGGGTGACTCTGGGCTTAAAATCGAAAAAGGAGTGGTGGCTGAACTTCCAGTTTATGCCATTCATCACGACAATGAGAATTTTCCTGATTCATTTTCATTCAAACCTGAGAGGTTCTTACCTGAAAACAGGGATAAAATAAAGCCCTACACATATTTGCCATTTGGTGCGGGTCCTCGTAATTGTATTGGAATGCGTTTCGCACTATTAGAGGCCAAATTTGCCCTGGCCAAACTATCGCAGAAGTTAAGTTCATGAGAGTACCTGACACTGATGTGCCCCTCATTTTTAACAAGGGAAGAATTTTATTGCAGGCAAAGCGTATTATTATTGGAATAAAAAAACGGTGACCAATGACAATTATTGCAACATTTATAACATGGTACTTTCAATGCTTCTAAATTTATGAATTATTTGATTAATTCAAATGTTGACAAAACTATTACGATTGTAATCAAAATTCCTGTCAAAACAATCTGTTATTTGTTTTAATTGTTATTCAAACAAAGTTTGTCTAAAGTTTGTCAAATAAATATACAAATCAATGCTCTGCCCTATAATTGACTTATATTTTGCCGATTCCTGTGATCTTAGAAATGATGACTTCTTTGAGATTAATTGGTTTTGTCAGTCAGTCGTCTGTTTTGTTTAATCGTTAACATTACAGATGACTCGATTGAAACCAATTCTAAGATTACTTACCATTAATTTGATTTATTTGCCCACAATTCCTAATTCGATATATGCGGACAAACATATAGATGTACCTTGTCAATAGGCCAATTCTGTGATTCAATGCGTTTCTTTAATTATGGATTTATTTTCACCGGAAACTGGATTATCTTATTTTAAATTGATGCAATAATTCTCATTTATTAAGATAATCATGTCAAGTTTACGATGAATGAGCTTTTAGTCTCACCTATCTTTAGTAATCTATCTACATTTATTGAACTAATTGGAGTTTTCCTGCCTTTTAACACAATAAAACATTTATAAGACTTAGGAAATCTCTCATTATTTGGAGTCTGAATAAACTTCTCAGCTGTGATTAAAGTTTAAAGATACTTTAAAGTTAAGTTGACCCTTGGTTGGTCAAAAGTGTTCACATCATATGACTTGATAAGTCCTTTTTTTTAAGTGGTGTACATTTTTCAAGTGTTTATAAATTTCGGCCATATTTCCACTCAATTGACATCTTTGCAGACAATTGTCTTTAAAGTAAGTCATTTAATATTTATATTTTGCAGAACACCTGAAAACTTAACTCAAGTGTAATAACTTTGAAATTAATATGTTTTTCTGAATTTTTCATTTTGCGAGAGAAATGAAAAATTGTTTCAATTATTTTGAGACATCTGTGAACCGAAAAGCAGTTGTGTTTAAGCGCTAAAACCCGGGAATCAATTTGTTTTGATTTGGGTCTGACTCTGGAGTTAAAATTTTTAGCGATCATTACTCCCGACTCTTGTGTTCTGTTTTATTTCCATTTTTGAACTCTTCTCCAAAGATTGCTGTTATGTCTGAACGAGTCTTTCGTTTTCAATATACAGTCGCCGAACACTCAGTATAAATGGTATCACAGTTTAGAATATAAGTCGCAAGAGTTGAACAAAATGTTGAGATCAATAAAATGCTACTATATTTAGAAGAATGTGTATCAAAACCAATTTATATTCCCTGCACAAGACCTCTCTCCTTGCTTTTACAGCCCTCTCTTTCTCTCTCTCCCCTTCTCTCTCAAAGTTCATGTCTGTGTTAGTCTTGAGTTCATGTCTTCTCTTGAGTTGTCTTTCGTTAGCATTTCGTGTTGTTTTTAAATCAAACGGAAACTTAAATGTGTTTAGTATTCAATTCATTCTTTGCATATAGAAATCGATTTGTATTTTCATTTGAATTCTCGAAAATCCAATTTGAATATCAATATTATGTATTAAATAAGACATTTAGCTCTTATTACTCTAGAAATAGAGCTCAGACCGATCCTAACCCTTAGTATTTAATAACTCGATTATGTAAACAGAAATCCTTCAAATTCTCATTACTTTAGCGAAATATAAAATAGATTTTCTTTAAACACTCAAAATTGAATTTCGATATAAATCTGATTATTGCTTCAACTTTAAGGAAATTTAGATCTACATCAGTGCTTGCACTTGGAGACATGTCCATGATGAATGAGCAGGGATGTACTCCTTTCTAACCCATCCGAAATTAATGGTTAAATATGATTAATGCGAGTCTTTTTACAAATTTGAAATTTGATTGAAATCTTTGCCATAAATCAAGTATTCGAGGAATACCTGAATCTAATTCATAGAAATGATTAAAAAATTCATGGAAAATGTGTTTTCCAATCCCTGGTTATTCTGAGTAACCAAGAAAAGTCTATTTTGAATGACATGGCATTAATAGCCTTCCAATACATTAAACAGAACGGCTGAGAGACGTTGCTTTGCTTTTGTTCAGACATACATATGAAGGGCTGATCCTTTTTTGGAGTTAAATTTTTGCAAACCCTGAGAGCGTTTTTCATGACATCAAATAAACAGAACCCCAAAAGAATTCATTTTTAGGCTGATATGGAAGTTCTGGGAAAAGAGATATATTTCATTCACGCGTTAAACAATCATAAAGAGCTGATGCCTTCCACACAGAATCCAATGTCTCCTTCATTAAAGTACACTATTTTTGCTTATATTTACAGAATCTCTTTTATTGACTAAATAAAGAATCTCTCTCTCTCTCTCTCTCTCTCTTCGTCTCTCTCCCTCTCTCCTTCTCTCCACAAATCTGGTTTATCTATCTATTTATCAATCGTGAGTCAGTAGTGGTGTTCCTTGGATTGCGAGCACAGCATCACCCGTTCCAAGTGAGCCGAGAGTGAGCACGTTTATTACTAACACGTGAACGGATGGCTGAGTGCTTGAGTTACTGCCAGCAACGCATCCCAATTATGAATACCACTGCCATCATCTGATTCATTAGAGACAGTCAGACAATGCTGTGCTGTTCGCTCCTCCATAACACTCAGCACAACACTCACAACAACTTTGTTTTTGGCCCAAAATATATATCAAATAATTTATGCAAATTCGGACAAAATTTTAATTTGATTGGAAATTCAATTTACATTTCCATTGATTTATTCAAATTCAGTTCCAGGAAAGTTCAGCCGAGCTGTAAATTTGCCCAAATTCAATAATGCAAATAATCTAGAACAGAACAATTATTTTAATGGATAGTTGTATGGAATGCCTTAAAAATCTACAGGATGGAAATATTGCAATTTACCTTATAATAAATTACCACTATATTCCAATATTTCCCCAATAATATATTTATAAAACATATCCCTTATTTAGTAACAGAACAGTTTATTCATATTAAGCTATAAATTCTATTTAATTTATGCAAGATTATCTTGAAAACAAAGTTAAAATAATGTGTGAAGTGTTGTTTGATATTTTACTAGATAGAATTTAAATTTAATGTAAATTTTTAACTAATGAAATATTTTTGCATGTTTATCATTTTCAAAAATTACCATATCACTGATGGTTAAAAAATATATATTTTTGTAAATTATCCTCCTTGTCAATATTATTCATTACAGCATAATGAAATAAAATTTAACAAGCGCATTGTTCTTTAACTGTGTGCCAATAGCATGCACCATTATTAGAGCAATCTGAGAAAGGGAATACCACATAATTTAAACGGAATGAAAGTCAACCGACGAAAATAAATAAGTGGTCTTCCAGTTTGATGTAAGACCAGAGCTCATACCCAACAGAGAATCGCTGAACAGAATAATAATTTATATGAATAAGTGTTAGCCATTAAAAACCCGATTCTTTTATAATGATATGGAATGCAGTGTTACTAAAGCCAATTAGTAGTGAACACCCAGTGCTGTGCTGTGTATTACCCATCTATTATTAGTTTGATAATAATGGCGTTCCACACACACAGCACAGCACAGCACAGTAAGGCCAGCACCAGAATCAAAGCATCGCCACCTTAACGATAATGAGACATCAATTGGCTCTAAATTTTCTGAATGACTGACCACTGCCTCTCTTTCCCTCTCTCTTATTCTGAGCGCTTCAAGATTCTAATTCCCTTCGCCTAATATTGAAAGCAGCCGTTCCTCCGCACAGACTATGATTTATGTGATGACTAAATTAGATATTTTTCTTGCCTTTCGATTAATCATTTGATTTCATTCATTACTTGCCTTACATTCAAACAAATGTAATCAAAAGCAAAACTTTTACACAATGGGAAGGCTTTCCTATTCCGGGCTCATTAAAACTTAAACAGAATCAATTTGAATTTATCTCACATTATTTTAATTTCACCATTATAATTTTGAATCGCATTACACTAATTAACAAAATTTATCATTATCATCTCAGATTAAATTAAAATCGCTAAAAATTAACATGATAAGATGAAAATGCCAAGCTAGAAATAAACTAATTTATTTTAATTTATTCTAATTAAACTTTGTAAATGAATTCAAACAACTTTTAAATTCTGTTACTTTGCCCACTGTATTCTAAATACTATCTTGGTTATTTATGAATTACACCTTATTTTTTGCTAAATTTTCACTTTTGAAAAGGAAATTCAAAAATTCTTAACTTCAAAGTTTAGTTCAATTTTTCATCGTTTTTGAGAAGATTTATATTTTCCAATAGAGAGGACACAAAAAAGAGTAAACTTTTATAATTATGTTTCGAGTCTTTTGTTTTTGTGTGTCTTCAGAGATAATAGAGTTTATATAAACGTTTATATAATGGAGTTTACATAAGCGGATGACAAACGACTGCATCTATTTTAGCGGACAGTTAGCTAAAAGTCATTTCGTTTTGGAGGGGAATAACACTGCGAACAGCATATCAGCACAAAAACAATGAGTCTTTATACAGACTCGACAATATGTCTCTTCTTCTCTCTTCCTCTCTCTCTCTCTCCCTCTCTCTCTCTCTCTCTCTCTCTCTTCTCTCTCTCTCTCTCTCTGACTCTCTCTCTCTTCTCTTTTTTCTCTCTCTCTCTCTTCTCTCTCTCTCTTCTCTCTCTCTCTGACTCTCTCTCTCTTTTCTCTCTCTCTGACTCTCTCTCTTTGACTCTCTCTCTCTCTCTCCTGCTTTTTATCCCTATGTATGCTCTCAAGAATGAGTGTGTGATGAGGGAAGGGATGAGGAGAGAGAATAAGAATGCATTCTGTGCTAAAAGAGTGTAAGAGACGGACATTGTTTGGGAGAGTTGTGCTGAGTTGGTGGTGAAGAAGAAGTGTGACATTTGTGTCGAGGCAGAGTTGATATTTGTTGTGCTGTGCTCTCAGTGTGTGCGGAGTCTTCTGTTCTCTTTTCTTGTGGAAGAGAACACTTACTCTATTCAGTAGTGTTTTTCGGGCACCAGTTATAGTGAATGCCTGAGTGAGCGCTACTATTGGGCGCTGAGTTGGCTGAAGAGGTGCATTGAGGTGTGCACCAAATGGGCCAACAACTCATCCGAATAATCCAATCGGCTTTCGTCTGTCGTGCTGGTAGTCATGACGACCCGCATCACCAGTGCTACTGTGCGCTGGCGGGGGATGACTGGCGAGGGGAGAGTTGTCGCTCTCCTAGTTATGTGTATATATGAGATGATGGTATGGGTTGGCAAGTGTTGTGTCAGTCTATGTGATGGGTTGGGCGTCAACTAGTAATATATGTGAGCGCTATCGCATGGATGCGTAGTGAACATCGCGTGAAATACGACTGATTCCGGTCAGTGCGCCAGAACGGGAAAACGGCGTGAACTGTGCCATACACAAGCATCAGCAGCAGCCGAGAGCACATCATAGCACAGCACATCTCTCACTCCAGTGCTGAGCCATAGCTATATATACTCTGAGTTTTTTAGGCTATATATACGTGAAGAACGCTATTGAATACAACGATTTTCGTTCAATAAGTAAAACCTTGTGCTCTGTCTGTGCTCGAAGTCGTTGAGGTGAACAGAGCTGGAACCAAAAGTTGAAGCCCATCACTAACTCCATTCTAGGCAGCTCTTGGATGGCGAGCCTTTTGGCAAATTTCGCGAACCAACGAATCAATTGATGCCCAATTTCTTAAAAGGTGCGTTAAATAAGCTTAGCACTTTTTTATACTCATATCAAATCATATATTAAATACATTAGCTTGTTCAATTGACTTTCTAAACTATCATTTACGTCTAAAACAACTTCTCAAATAGCATCTATTTCAAATTTAAAGCGTGTAAATGCGCGCATATTCTTATCGTGTAAAATTATATTAAAATTATAAATTATCGAGTAATTAGCAAGCGCAATCAAATGAGTCTGTTAATTCTCTGCATTGTGTATGTTTGTGTAGTGTAACTAGCACAATTATTAACGTTTAATTTAAGCTCAAATTTGGAGATTAATTTATATTCAGATGCTTTCAATTATGGAAAGCATATCATTATTCATGACTTCAATTGTTTTTCATTTCATCCCTTTTTTTTCTCAACTCATTTATAATGAATTTATAGAAATATTTCTCTAATTTTCTATTCATTCCTCTCTTAAGTAAAGAAATGCTTTTCTTTTCAAATGTTTTTCTTTATGAATATATGAAGACTCAAATCATACGAATAATAAGAGACACTCCTCTCTGGAGGAGAGCACAGACACAGTAAGAGTCACTTCAGTTTTATTCTGTGCCATAATTTATAAATAATGTTCTTTAAAGCAAAAAATAAGTGCAATTAATTATAGCACTGAAAAAACTTAATCTTTTTTTGCCTAATGTTTTAACTCTCTTATGCATAAAATATTCTCTCAGCTACCAGTGCTGAGCATAGGCATCAGCCTCCAGCCCTTCCCTATTATAGCTGTGCGGAGGAGAGAGCGCTCTAATGTATAAAAGAATGGATTTCTTGTGAGCTCTTCCTCTCGTTTAAAAACTCAATATTGTGTCTGTCGTTGAATATCATCGTATAATTACTTTCCTTTAGAGCACAGTCAAGCACTGGTAGATGAGCTCTGGTAGAGAGGAAAGGCATCTCTTCAAGTTAAGCAGTATTTTATGTGCAAATAATTTGCATATTCTCTGATTCTAAGTCTCTTTTATATAACTACTGGTGGAGTAAAGGAATAATTTTCTTCCGACGGCACAGCACTGCACAGCACATAGTGTTTTAAGAGCACAGCATAATGTTATATAGAGTCTACTCTCAAACAAAATTGGTTTCGATGTGTTAGACATCAGATCGAAGGCTTCAATAGTTTTTATGAGACAATCATTTTTTCACTCATCAATCGATATCTATTCTTCAAAAACAGCACAGAATGAAGTGTTTTTGATCGCAATATGATTTTGTGATCAATTCAAAGGGTATTCATGAGGTTTGCCAAGAAAAATGAGCTTGATCACAATTAGCAATTGATCAAAACCAAAACAAGAATGTCATCTTTCTCAATTTAATTACCATTGTGCTGTGCGTGGAATGGCATATAATGAGCGCCTTTCTGTCCATTGAATCGGATGTATGTGTGTGTCCACCGGTGCAGTGATGCGAGGGTTGATGTCTCTAATCATTTGTGTAATACAACAGTTAAATAACAGACAAACAGAGCACAGAATAAGTGAAAAGAGTTGAAACCCGAAAAAAATTTAGAGACAATTAAATGAAAAATCATTGCAGTGAAGCACAGGTTTATGTAATGGACAGCCCTATCAAGAATACTGATAAATTTTTTGCGCTCAGAATAGCAATCAGTGGACAGACTTTCACTATTCTTCCCCATCCATGTCCTGCATTCCGACCATTTCAGTGATGTATTTCCAAAATAAAAACTTTTATTATTTGCTTCGACAGCAAAACTCCCTTTCCTTTTGTTAAGCCATCGTTTAGAAGACAATGAGCTGATAGAGAGCTAAATGAGGTGTTGCTGAACACAACACACCCTGTGCTATGATGACGGCCATCACACAGAATAAGTGTGAAGAAGAAGAGAATCGCTTCAAACAAGAATATTATTTCCACTTGTTTTGGCCAAAGATGTGCTGCACTCCAATATCTGAGCCCATCCTATCAGATATAGACAGAGTTATATAGAGCACAGGCATAGCAATGGCATAGCAATGGGATAGCTTTATATTTTTTGGTGCCTTTTCTTTGCTATCACACGAATGATTGCTTTGTTAAGCATCACATTTCGCATCATTTCATCATTTGTTGCAAACACTATAAGTGCTCGTTTCGAGTAAAATTTTTCCTCCCTGTGCTCAGCCTGTGCTCTATCTGTGCTCTTCTTTCGACTCAATTTCTGTTGTTGTTATTGCATTCCTATTGTCAACACCTCTCAGATCATTGCTCTCTCTCTCTCTCTCTCTCTCTCTCTCTCTCTCTCTCTCTCTCTCTCTCTCTCTCTCATCATGAAAAATAATTGTTCTATGTAAAAAATGAATACATTTTCTATTGATGACTTTCAACAATTTGCATTTCCAATTGACCATGTATGAATATCTTAAGTTATAGTTGCTAGATTCTATCATTTATTCAAATGGATAAATTTTAAGAAAGTAAAACAAAATTTTCTTAAAAGCACCAGTGTCATGGCATGTGGTCCAATTAATTTTGTATTCACTAACAGTATAGTCACCAAGATAACTAATGCAAAAGTTACAGCTTTCAATAAGAACTGGAATAAGAACTATTTTTCCAAGCTTGAATATTAATTAATAAGTTTCAATTAGTGAAAAAAATACCCTAGACATTTTCTATGAATTCTAACTCA
>JAQIWF010001582.1:0-11489 GCA_034694965.1 Ceratozetes gracilis | reverse complement strand
ATGTAAAACACATATATCTAAACCCGAATCGCTTCGAGTGATTTGAATTTTAATATCAATTAGAAAAATAAGAAAAATCATTAACTCATAAGAAGAGAGAATTTATACCAAACTATTATAAACACAGTTTTCTTCTCAATTATTATAAGCGTTTTATTTAGGATTTGGAAACATTTAAATAACAAAATAAAATATAACTGTAATTATAGTAAGTGAACGTCGAATTGTGTTCATAAAAATTCAAATCATAACTTCATTTTGTATCCAAACACAAAGCAGTCGTTTTTCAGTTGGATTTTTGTTAATATTAAGTCCTATCAAAAAGAGCTCTAATTATGATAGCAATACGTGCTATGAATTAGTGGCAAAACTAACACTTATAGTGAATTGAAATATGTTTTGATTACTTTATGTCATTTATATCCACTCTGATGGTGAAATGTTCCCTAGAAGACCATTATAGAGGCCTTCCCCCACCCCTCCGGACTGACTCAGAATTAATGAATTTTGTGTTCATTTTTCATTTGTCGAACTAATTATAGTTATTGACTTCATTTACAAAATTATTGATTATAGAGATAGCAATCTAACCAATGGATTGCTTTTTGGCACATCTGAACACAACAGCCAGCAGTCAATTATTTGTCTCAACAAAATTGCTATCAAAATATTGCATTTCTATTACCGCTCTATCATTCAAATAAAGACTCGAATATTTAGATGAAATAACTCTATTGATGTAATTGACATTGTTTCTTTATCATCTTACCAAATTGACTCAGAGCAATTCACAAATAACTTATAGAAGAATGTTATAATTGACTCAATTGTATATTTAAACTGATTTATGCGATTATAATCGGAAACTTTTGAAGACAAGCAAAAGAAGTACCAAATATTTCATATAATATTTTATACGATATTTTATGGCTAATAAAAGATGTAATGAAATATCACTTTTTGTGAACACATTTTTGCCTTAAAATAAATTCAATGATTAAAATCTATATGTTTGGGAAAAATGAACTAATTTTGTAATAATTATAATTTAGATGAGATGCCAGTGCTCTCTCACTTTGCGGCACAACTGCAGAGCCCACTATCAGTAGACTGAAGGCATATCCTTTTGAAGGGAAAATACATAAAACCATTATTTTTAGGCAATGCTAATGACGGCTAATAATAATTTTTTTGTTGGGCTGCCATTAACAGTGCAATTAAACGAGTAGTGTATCCTCGCTCTACCAGTGCTCACATAAATGAAGACTCAGAGTTGGCGAACTGTGCAGATAAGGCCCGGCGATGGTGTGAACATGAATAGAATTTTGGTGGAAAACATTTACATTTAACTATCATTATGTAAACGACTGGCACTACTGGCAGTCACACCAAAGCAGTTGAAACACAAGACTAATGATATATTGGTATCCCATTCGCGACTCCACTCCACTCTCACTCTTCAATCTCTTTGCACAGAATATTCTTATTTGCATTTCTATCTAATCAAATGATGACTCTATAAAATTATTTTAATAATAGTCTCTTATAATAGTGGAGTCAAAAACAAAAGTAAAAGCTTTTTAAATAATCAAAAGCTAATGGTTTGCATTAGTCTCACAAAAGTATCTCTTTTTATGCTAAAGTAATCCCCAAAATGAAGATTATTTCATATTAACTACACATCATTTGTATGCAAAATAAATATAATGAGAAAATATTCAATATTGATCTTGTCAAAAATCTCATACCTTGTTGTTTTGCACTCAAAATCAATAATATTTTCTGAATTAATCAATCATTTGCTTCAAACAAATATTTTCACTCAATTCGAGTGATCGATATTCAGTCACTTTCATATGTTATCGCATTTCAATACCAACTCATTCTGTAGACTCTCGATAGGCACCAAATATATCTATTTTTGGATGTATTGGTTTAAAAATAAGAATTAACAACCCTCAATAAGTTATAATAATAAGGGGTATCTTCGTTTAATTTGGAATTAAATCTAGTCAAATTAGCTAAAATATTGGAAAAAAGAGGGGATATTTCAAGAATTTTAGTTAAAAATGAAGGACAAACCCCCTCTCAAACCCTATTTTATAGAATCATTTTGTAAATGTTTTTATTAAAAAGTGCACCGATTTGTGGACATTTGACAAATTGTCGAAACTTTGTTCCATTCTTTCCTCCCTTTCCCTTCTAAGCCCTTCTCTTCAATTCTTTTTTGTACCGCAAAGAACTGCATAAATGAACCCAAATTTTAAGCTCTGATTGTAATGAAAAATAGTTGAATTCAAAGACAACAATACAAAGCGACAAAAAATAACGAAACATAACTGAGTCCTGCGATTCATATTCTCAACAAATAATTTATGGGCCAATCATTGTTCGCACAATTTATGTTTCGCTTCGTATTATCCAATATATGAATTGTATTAAATGAGAATATCGTTCAATCGTACACAATATTCCCTAGAAAAGTGTCGTTTCGGAGGTTTTCATCTCGCATAATTAAGTTTTGCGCCGAACACATTTATTATAATCCATGAGGACTCTCTCTCTCTCTCTCTCTCTCTCTCTCTCTCTCTCGGGTCTCACTTTTGGTGATATGTTTGTGAGGCTGAGTCTCAAAAGCATTGATCAAATAATATAATAAAATTTGACGCATATGTTAACAAGTAATTGATTATTACAAGTGAGTGATTGCAAGGATATATTCTTAATGCTCGATACAACTTTCAATCAACGAAATCCTATCAATCATTTAATTTCTTCCGACAGTGTTTTTGATGTAATATTTAGTTTCAGTTTTAATGAAATTATTTCAGAATAAGATTTATTAAAATTATGAAACTCTGAGAGAAGTATAACCGAAAACCCATTCTTTTGATTATTTATTCCTTTCATTAAGAGTAATGTTAGCACTCATTCATCCCTCACACAAATAGTTGATGGCATTTATGGCACCGACAACCAGACATGTGTTCCGACTAATAGACAATTTAGTTCTACTATTCACTCGATGTTTAGGTTTTTTCGTCTATTATATGAACCGACTCTTCACTCATCTCTCAGTCTGACTGCCAGAGCGCTCCGGCTTTTGATAATCTTGTCATCCGTTGCAGTATGTCTTTAGATCTCAAGGGATTGATTCATTTCATATCTCCATTCTTTCCAAACCCGATTCCACTCACATTTATTTAATAGAGCCTCTCATACAATGTTTAGCACAAACACCGATATGCATAACACTAATGACGGAGTGATTTGAAGCCAAGGGGGTATTCATCCAAAACACACTTTTCATTCATCTTTATATCCTGTAATAGGGAACACTTAAGAACCCTGGCTATTTATCCCATTCATGAGGACTGCCAGAAGTGAGTTGAAAAGAAGCAAATCCTCAGATGAAGCGATGAAAAGCTAAAACTGTTCCGACACTGACTGACAGACAATAGCATTATTGGGTTCACCGATACCTCACATACAGAGATATCTGACTTTCTCTGGGTTTTGGTGAAAGTCTGACTGATTTTCCCGTTGAAGAGCTGTTTAATAGTGCCTTCACTTCTCCAAAACCACCCCAAAAGTGATTTCCTATCCATAAAATTTGTTACGCAAATCATAGATAGATTGACAGAGAAGTCATATTAAGACATAAACTATTTGATGGCACTTCTCATCACTAACTTCTTAAGTTTTAGTGATTTAAATGATTGCATTCATCTAATTATTACTTTAATTGTAATTATAATATGAGCTCCAAATCAAAATGAATTAATTGATTTTTAGCACAAACTCGAGACATATAATTATTATTCAATTAAGTTATCGTTAATTAATTTGAATATTCATTTAAGAGATAATTATTTAAACGATTAATGAATTTTTCTGTGAAAAAGACTTAGTTCCGTTTCACAGGAATTTTTCTACACTTCGATAACTTATTATTTAAATAATAAAATGATTTACATTTGTATCTGAATTTCACAATAGTTTGAGTAAAAAATTTAAAACATATTTCAAAGAAATAAATTACTTCTGTTTGTTGACAATGAATGAGATTTACAATGAATTACATATTTATTCGAATGTAAATCTCTATTATATTTGTTAATTCTTGGACTTAAGGCTTAACCAAACTTATGGCTCCACGATATTCAGGATAACTTAGAGAAGAAAGGAATTGAATGTAATTTTTTATTTACAGGAACTCATTATTCAAAACTTCTAACAACTCATTGGATATGTATTTCTTGTTTGACATATGATTATGTGTTTCTGGTGTACATATCTGGACATTGAATTAGATTTCAATACTATTCGGTAGCTTTGGATGTGAGGGGTAATAGTGGTTGAGGCGATCATAAGTGTCACTTTGCCTTTGCCTACACATTCAATAATCATAATAATAAGCCGTAATAATAATGGCATTTCTTCTCTCATAAGTCCCGAAACTATGACCAAACATTGAAACACAATGTAATCGAGTATTACAAGAGAGTCGAGTTGTAATTCGGATGAAAAGAGCGACACAACAACACAACCCAACACAGAATAAATGTATGAGCGGTCGGTGCAATCATATTATATGTGCGGCACATTTACCTTACACACTAAGAAAGCGACAGAAAAGGCCTTTTTGTTGAACTGCCATCGATTGTGTTGATGTGTGATCTGCACAGCAAACCATCCGTGCAAAACGTTTTACGAACAGCCTTTCCGTACATTTGGGAGATGAAAAATCTTTGTTAGGCTGAGCTGATCCCTCTCCTCAATATATCAATACCTTATGTTTTGTGCATTGAATAGGCAGTGATTGCATAGTCTGTGACTACAGTGAGGAGCCATTACCTACAAAACCCGAATCGGCAGAAGCATAGCTGCCATTATAGTGATGTCGGTGTCATTTGATGGATTGTTGGCCCCCAACAAACCTGTCACATACTATTTGACGTATGGCCGCACTATTCCAATGGCACTGAGCTCTCAGTTTTTAATTCTATTGGCAAATGATATTTACTGTAATTCGTTCACTAATGCACTCAAACACTGGTATAAAGACTTCAAACACCGGCTAATACCCAATCCCTTCCAATAGGCATACGCACAGTCAGTCACAGTTTGTGCCCAAATATTTCATTTGATTAGATTTCTATTCGGAATATTCAATAAACTGAACAAATCTTTTCATCAAATTTTTATGTAAAACTATTTTCAATTTTCCTCAGAATTGCCAAAAATTTAGTCTCAAGAGTTCAAGAGATTTTTATGAAAATATTTGATATTTTGTTAACAAATATGTTGTGAAACAAACCAAAGTTATGCATAACATATACGGCAAGTATTTAATCTCTGTCTCAGTCTATTGAATCTAAACTATGAGAAAAATGTTGAAAAAATTATAATTAATTCTTTCTGTAAAAGAGTTTTATCTCAATATACAGTATAATAGAAACGAAAAGTGTTTTCCAAAAGCATTCGTTTGTAATGAAGCGGAGGAAAGGCATTGGGAAGAGCTTTGGCCCTCATTTTTGTCGAATTCTTCTTTTTGATCGTCTCTTTTCAATAGGTTTTTCATTTGTGTTTTTGCACTCCAGTAATGTCAGGCATGCGATCTATTTTTGAATGTTGTGCATCACTACCAGCACTTCCACTATTAGATGCACATACAAGAAGTTGTATACACTATTATGCCATAGACTCCATCATTGCATTGTATGATATGCTTCTATACACAGCACAAGATTAATGGGACAGTTGTGCACATTTCAGACTTCATCTAATGTTATACTTCAATGTTCTCGTATGCCTTCCCTGTCAGCCAAAGTGATTAATGACGAATAATTTTTGTCTATCTATTTCTCCAAACAGAATATATGGCGAAACCCTCTCTTCCTATCTCTCCATCATCTCAAACGTCTCTCCCGAAAACAGAATATATTTTTACTCTTCTTTTTATGTCCTCTTCATTATCAGAACAAAACCGACAGAATATCACTCAATACTTGTGTTGTACTTAACATATAATTTTAGCCCAATTTTTATTTGATTTTCCCATAAAATGTGATAATTCCTAAAACTAACCGAAAATCTTATTTTTATTGATATAAAATTTTGTATTAAAATTTGAGCTGAAAATAGTTAACTGCGATTCGGTTTCTGAATATAAATCCTTAAATTATATTTTATTAATCCTTTTTTTCACTAAAAAGTTAATTTGAAACCTTATTTCACATTTATTTAATCGCAAAACTATTTTATATAATTTTCAATTACTGATGGTTTGAATGCAGGGCTCAAAAAGGATTCTTATTTATTGCACAACTAATATGACAGACAATATAATTATAGTAATGGAAAACATCAATAAAAATATATTTTATCTGCTATTTATATAGCAATAAAAGGCCACAATTTTTATTATAAGACAAATTAAATCGTAAACTCTGTGGTCATTATATCATAAAATACGTGATTTTTATTTGTCTCAATGTTTATGTGTTCTCTCTATCAAAAAATGTCCTCTTCTTTGAATGTATTACTAAAATATCAAAGAAATGAACTCATATTTTGTGTTAAATTATTTTGAATTGAGTGCAATAGAGATAAGAATAAAATAAGTGGCAGTAAATTGTGATTATTGGTTGAGTTTTTAGCATAAATGTCTGGAATATAACATTGAATATTGTTTATTGAAATGCTTGATGTTTGGGACACAAGCATATTGTGTCTGACCATTGAGTGCTTATGATATATGATGGCATACAATGACATACAATGACATACAATGGCCTACAAATAGCAATAAAAAGAGTTTTCCATCGAAAAGGGCTCGAGATTTCCGAAAGCAATGATATGCTTGAGCTGAGAGACTTGCAGTCAGTGCTCTGTTTTTGATCATAAATGATAGCTATTCTCTGTTCTACTCTTTCCTCTTCTCTATCTATCTCTTCATTGCAATACATTTTGTGTTTGCGTTTAATATTTTTCATGCATTCCTGAGTTTTTATTATAGACATCTCTCATATCTTATATAACATTATATTTATTTTTATATATATTTTTCAGTGCCGTTGTTCTGTGCAATAGATTATACTTTATATGAAACACATACTCATTATTATTGAGAAATATCGCTCTTTTTTACAGTTTTGCTTTCGGTTGCCGTTTATTTTCAATATTTCATTTATAATTTAAGAATGTGTTAAATAAGATAAGTCAGGTTCCCTTCCTTCGCACACTCCTCTATTTGCAATTCCCCCTAAATTGACAAAAAATATACAATTTTCTCAAAAACACATTTATTCTATGGTCTAAAGAATGAAAATAAAACTTTTGTAATATTTATTTATTTATTTATTGAAGTAATATTCGCCCAAAGCATCAATTTTTTCACAAATTTATTTTGGAATTCATAATAATATTGTACTTTAAGTGAAAGTGAATAATAAAATATAGTATAAACTTAAATATGAAAACATGAATACAAATCAGAGAAACGGCATTACATTCTCCTCAATATATTCTCATTTGAAAACATTCGAGAATTTTATTTTCAGTTTTGATAGTATCTAATTGTTTGACTACTGATTACTATAATAAAAGCATCAATGTCAAATGAGTCAAACGATCAATTGTGGCAAAATGTCTGTATTTTAATTTTATTTGCATAAATATAATGAGGGCTCAATTATTAGAATCGGGAAATTAGTGAACAAAAAAAAGTCGATTAAAACAGTGATCAGTAATAGAGTCATAATAATAAAGATATTATATTCTGAGCGCAAGACTTGTTAGAAAAAGTGATTATAATTGCAATAAAAGTCTATTCGATGCCATCAAATGTTTGCCTAATTTATTCCTCTGACTCTAATGAGTAATTTAGGTGAAGGCACTCTTTGGTTAGCCTACAACTGGTCGGCTATGGATTATAATTGCCGCTCAAAGCAGTGCTCATCAAATATTGATGATATGAGTGCTGTGACAGTAGTTTTTAGACCGCATATTGTGGCCAACACTACCCTCACATTCTGTACTTCGTTTGCCATTCATTTTAATTATTAATGAATACTCGCTATAAAAGTACTCTTTTATATGATATACACTTTAATCTGAGCTTAGTTTGTATTTCAGTGCTTATGTGGAAAATTTCATGTTTTTATTATTACTTAATATAGACATTACACTCAGAATATGTTATCAAATATTCCGTGTCGTCTCATTTTTCTCACATTTACCTCAAAAATGTTGATTGGTCAATTCAATTCATTTCACTTACCCCTTTTAAAGTGAAGATTCTTGAATAAATCTCGATTATAGCAGGGTTTCATTTGGTTCAATCTTTTCAAATATACATAACGTAATCCTGCACAAATTTCACAAATTATCTCAAATATGTGTTTGAAATTCAATATAACTCTAGAAATAAATTATAAAAAGGCGAACAAATGGCAAGTTTTGAGTAAATCACTTATTTATTTAAATGTATGAACTATTAAGTATTCAAAGCCTACTCATTGACCTGTGATTACTACCAAAACTTTACCATTTTATGGAATTCCCAAGGTTTATGATTTCAGCTAGATTATAAATGATAGGGTAAATGATTAAGAAGTGGTTTAGTTTTACAATATTTAATAGTCTTGGTTAATATAAAATGTTTTAAACTAAATTAAACTAACCTAATATAAAATTAGTTTAATTAAATTCAGCTAGGTTTAAATTATATATATGCTATTCTTGCTTATTTTGATTATGTTCTTGCAACAATATTCTGGGAATTAACACATTACATGTTAAAATTTGATTGATTTATCCTGAATTATTATTTTACCATGGAGTATCTATCAAACTCAGCTTAAATTGCTAACATTGAGTTTATATTAGGGCAAGCCTTAAATTGAGATAGCTTATAAAATGGTTCCCCTGGGAATCCCGCTTTAAATATAATGTTTTATTATGAATAATATTCATATCAAATATGAATTAGAAATTTATTCAATGGAAACACCTATACGTTTACGGCATAATTTTCTGTTCAAACATTGTGAGAGAAGAGTGTCCTTCCCTTCCATATAATGAACATTAATATGAGTTCGCTGTAAAAAATGTCTTAATTACGAAGAGAACCAAATGTGGTCTCATTTAAACTAATAGTCGGTTTATATGGTTATATGGTTTATATGACTATTAAAATTCAGTCGCAAATATATTTTGACGGCTTTTCCTCTGCTTTTTATTAGAGTTAGAGTAGGTGTGACTCAAACGTGATATTTAACTAATTGAGATACAATACAACACAGAATTGTCGACTAAAATATTGTTTCATTAAAAACAAAATAAAGTGAAACAGAGTTTTAGTTTATTGACAATTATATGAACAAAATTATTCTGTATTCCCAAATCTCCCGAGAGTTTGGAAATTTTATTTTTTGCCCTTTGAATCCATTTCCAACTCAAACACATTTGACATATAATTAGCCAAATGTTTAAATTAATAATTTGAGTCAATGTTTTTAACCATTTCATGATAGTTTCATAAACTTTTTTCTCTTAATATCATTAATTATTTTTATTCCAATATTTGTTTTTATTTCATTTCCAGTCAATAGATTAATTGAAAATCGATACAAGAATTCAATTAATATATTCTAATTTCAATGATGTCTTTTGAATGAGAAGTGAGTTATTAATTATGTTATGTTTGATTGAATTGTTTTTCTTCGCATTTCCTTCTTATCCGTTAAATTTAATGAATATTTATTCAAATTTAATTAAATTATCAAATGATTAATGAATGGTATATATTGTGATCAATATCTTAATTCAATTCTCTTATGTGTCCCTCAAATTCAAATGTTGGAAACAATTGAGAAAATCAATTAAATAAAAGATTTTGATTAAGTTTTGCTATTTTTCTTTCATAACTTATACTTAAAACCAATTTTTTCTTTACTTTGAATAATAAATTCGAAAGATTTGAGTATTTATGCCGAAAAAACTTATGATTTATTGATAACTTTTGGCATTTATATTACTGTTAATAATTAGGGATAGTTTTTGCTCATTCATTATCGCCCGGTTCTCAGCTAAAGCCACACAACAACAAGTAATAAATTATTAGGCATTCCGTATGACTAATCTTCTATTGATTGAGGTCTCAGACAAACACTAAAATTAAAATATGAAAAGAAATATAAATTCTTTTCTTCCAAAAGAGAAAACTAGTAATTAATTGAGAGTATGTTAACAGACATTTCAGTTGAGTTCGTAATTTCATTCAAACATTTTTCAAATGAAACAAAAAAATATATAATAATTCAAATGAATAATGAATCTGAGAGTAAAGGGAACGCAAAAATAAAATGATTAATGACTTTGGAGTTATTTTAATGTATTTTTTGGAACAGACAGTGAATGTGATTATACTATTGTGAAGTAACAAAATCTCCAGTAAAGGTCATACTTCTCGAGCTGTGCTCTGAATTTTTCATATAATCGTCAAATGAAAGCGAGTGAGCAATGGATCCAAAGAATGTCACAATTTTGTTGATGGATAGCATCTCAGTGGCCGGCTATCACTTTCATACGAATTAATAAACTATTAGAGGATTCACTTCCAAAGCAATTCAAACGCAAAGTCTTTTAGTCAAAAATCAGAAGAGTATACCGAAGTTCAGTTGATATCTCTTTTCGGCTTAAAGTTGTTATCGAATTGCAATTCATATAAAGATATAAAACTGAATCACAAACTAAGACCACATTATGTGAGTTCTTCAAGATTTGTGAGCAACACATAAATTAGACGATTAAATATCTCAAATCATTTTTATTCAGCCGTTAATTACATGAGTTGAAGGAAAAAATAACTCAAAAATTATGACACATTAAAAGTTCAATAAAATTTAATTTCAAATCATATGTAATGAATCGCTTCTTAACTATTTTCTCGCATTAATTACTGGCAATAGAAAAATAAAGTATTAATTTTGTCGCTCAACTCAACCGCTTTACCTAACGATTAATCGCTTTATAAATCGACAGAAGTCTTGTTTTGCTTATTCTAAAGTATTGCCACAATTTATATCCAATTTTATTGATATTACCAGCAATTAATACTTTGAGGCATAAGATTGTGACAGTTGTTTATCATTTAAAATCAGGGTTCGTCGTAGTCTGCTATTTATGACGTCCGAGATATCACAAAAAATGCTGGGATACTCAATAATTGTTCAGTTTTTGTAAAGCGAAGTACCAGAAAATGAATGTTCAATAACTGGTCGAATGAAACAATAAGGTCATTTCTTTCCAATTTGAAAAATAGTAGAAATTAGCCCATAATACCCTCTCCCCGAGGTTTGACTTAAAAAAGAGATTTGACCCTACCTCTTATCCCACTCATCTAAGGTTCTGTTGAAGGACGACCCCTGTTTAAAAGGCTCCTATTATTATATAATATTAATATATAATATCCTAAATTATAT